>BOPN01002664.1:0-15000 GCA_017312705.2 Penaeus japonicus | reverse complement strand
TGTGTATGTGTATGTGTATGTGTATGTGTATGTGTATGTGTATGTGTATGTGTATGTGTATGTGTATGTGTATGTGTATGTGTATGTGTATGTGTATGTGTATGTATATGTATATGTATATGTATATGTATGTATGTATGTATATATATCACACATACACACTGTGACGGCTTATCGCGAGAATAGAGTATGCAGATCTGCGATAAATCCTGCTCACTCACACCCACCGAAAAAGCCTTTGGAAGGCGAGATTCGATGGTGAATAACAAGATCATCATTCAACACTAAATTAATTTTCCTAATGAATGATAGTTCGGATGTGTTGCCTATTTTCGACATGCCGGAGAAAACACTCGTTTCCTGCTCTCTGCCACCAAGTCCGGAGCCTTTCACACACAAGGCACCAACACGGCGTCTCACGGTAAGGGTGCGAGCGAGGCAGGATGTAGGAGGGGCAGGAGGATGTGGGAGAGGTCCCGGTATCCGAGACTTGCCGCAGATTACCCCGTAGTCCCATTACTGTCACTTGGCACTCAGTCAACACGTGCTGGGCCATATGGGCGGCACCGGAGCCAGGCTCTGCGGGAAGAAAAGCGCCCAGCGGGGGGTGACGCGCCGTTTCGCAGACGACGGCAAAAACCCGCGTGATGCTGGCCACTTCCTGCACATACACTCTCAAAGCCTCATTTTCTATGAAGGGGGAAATGTGACAGAATCGCAGTTTCTCCAGAAAAGATGGTCAACTTCGGAAGGGTTTTCAGATATGCCGCAGCGCGTTCCGGAATATTCCTCGGCTCCTTTGTGTCCGGGAACCAACTTTCTAGACTTGAACACGGCCAACTTACAAACATGGCGTAGCCCGTACAAGTTCTATGTACTGCCAGAGAAATTACAAAAAATAAAAATAAAAAATAAATAAAAAAATAAAACGTTTTCAATTAACCGGTTCATCAGCGTAACTCCAGAAACTTTAAATGCCAAAACGAGAGCTCTCTCTCTCTCTCTCATTCTCGCGCTTTCATTCTCTCTCTATCTACACAGGTACCTTACCACCATTCGGAAGCTAACACCCTCAAAACACATCACTCATAACCCCATCCGCGGCCTGACACCACCCCCACTCTCGCAGCACTCGGCCGACCCGACCATTAGTGTCGCCCCCATCGCATTCAAATTCAAATGCTCCGACACTACCCACAACCCCACGGAAAACCCGGCTCTCTCGACTCGCTCCCGGGCGCGCCTCCCCTATGATAAGTGGCACTTTAATCCCTCGTCCTCAAGACGAGCTCTCGTTGGCGGTGGCAGCGGAGGCGACGGGAGCTCACTCTCCTCCCCCTTCATTCGCACTTCCAAAACAGGTCTTCCATTGTTTTCTCTCTAGACTCCCCCGGGGCTCATAACGTCTAATGCTTCATCATCCCCTAGCGATGTAACCCCCGGCGATATCTTTTTGCTGAACATCTGTGCAGTGATGACAAAGATCATCAAAAAGGCAATATATCTCCTGGGTGGGCAAATCGAAACCAGATACAAGTTTAACAGTATAATACAGAGACGACTTACATTAAATAACATGCTACTCATATAACAGCGTCTCCTTGAAGACACGTGCAAAGCAAGTAGCTACAGATGATTCCTTCGTAATCTTACTAAATGCTTATTCCTCGCTTCATAAGAGAATCTTACAGATCCTTTGATATAGGCAATAAAATCTTTAAACTCAGGTTTATCCTCTATGATTATATATTGTGACGATAGGATGATTCCATGTGAATGTCAAGGTCGAAAGATCATATATATTGCTAAGGCTTTGATGCTTCGGTCACCGAGCAATAAACTTCCGCTCTTTCACCAGTCTCTCACTATTAAAAATCGTTGTAGAAATTAACTGGAATAAATTGGACAGTAAGATGTTCTGAATCAAAAAGCAAATCGGGCAAGTGAAGATCGTGACGATCGTGAAAAATATACAGGGGGCAGAAGAGGAAGTCCTCTACGAAAGAGGATGAAAACGAGGAATGGCGAAGGAAGAAGGATGGAAGGTGAGGAAGAGGAAGAGGAGGAGGAGGAGGAGGAGGAGGAATGAGAGGGGCGGGAGATATCAGCTTCTATCATTACTGGAGAGGCGTGTTTACACTAGAGAATCTCATCCGCATATATCAAGAATACTTGAAGCGACGTGGCCCCTCATAGGCCTATTCATTTCTGGCGAATCGCCGCCCTCCCCTTAAGAGACGTATTGTACAGAGAATATACTAGTACACAGTGCACTTAATTCGGGAGTTTCGGAGACGTGAAATGCGTATTTAGAAGAGGGTAAACAAGCCTTCAAAGGACGAAAGGCACGCACATTGAAAGGGTAACGAGGTCCAGGTGCGGCTGGCAAAGATACTGCAAGTGTTGTGGGTGGCATTAACAATCTCAATGTTCCCCGCGGTAACGACAGTGTCAAGCGTTCGCAAGAGCAGCAAATAGCACCTTCAAGTACACGATGCTCGCCCATGACGCTTGTTTGGGCAGCGCGTTTCCAAACAAACAGAAGCCGAGTACTGATACCAAATGTACTTTGCACCCGACGCAGGTGGAGCCGTAAGCGTGGCCAGCATGCCTTGTCGCGTCTCTTACACGTCACTTCGCAACAACCAAGAGCGCTCGGGCGTGCCTTAGCCGCTGTTAGACCGCGCCACACGTGCATGCCAGATGGGGGCGTCGACACACTAGTGATCCTGTTCTCACCCCTGTCTGACCTGTCATCGTTCTCCTCTGCGTCCCCGTACTCTCAAAGCAGCCAGGTCACACTGAACTAAACTTTCCCTCTTCACAGCCCCGTCTCGATTCAACACAGCCGATTCTCAGCCCCGACTCTCCCCCCATGCAATGACACCGTGCCCCTGCCCACTAACGTATCCTTCGCATACAACCCATTCCCCTGCCACTACCGACGTTCAATGCCCATTTCCCTCTCCCAGCCGCCAACCCGATACCTTGCCTTTCCCTCGGTGATGGTGCTAATGTCTACCCTTTACCCCACAACATCCGCAACACAAACACGAAGAACAGCACTAACAACACCATAAAGGCAGAAGGAGACGGTGAGCTCCATTTACGATGCCAGCGCGAGGGAGGCTGAACACGACTATCACAAAAATAACAATCCTTCCCTCATCCTCCAGAGACAAGGACAAGTTCAGCCCTTCGCGCTGCTAAAACATTTCTCCGACACAACAAACCCATCACGGCGAGGCTCCCACCACAACAATAACACTGGGGACGGCGTAAGAGGGTCTCGGCCGCAGCCTTCCTGCCCTACACAACTCTCCTCCCTCTCTATGCATCATTTGTGGTCGCTCCAGCCCACCGTCCTTATACCCACCCACCCACCCACCCAACCTTCCCTCTCCGCCTTCCCCTCCCTTCTTGCGTCCCACGAACCCCTCCTCTCTCTTTCCCCTTCTCCGATACCCCCCTCCCCTCACCCATCCCTCTCACCCAAGGAAAAGATGGCTTTGCAAGGAGACCCGACGAGAGACAATGAAGTGTGTGAATGTCGCAAGAATACTCCGTGTTAAAACTCTTGTTAACACAATACCGGACCCGAAATAATGGAAGCGAAGTAAATTTCATGCATTCCTCGTAAATTATTTAAGTGGAAACATCCGAAGCATGCTAAACGTGCGGTTCTTACGTCATGCTAAGTTGTAATAACTACACACACTTGCAACAGTGCACAAACACTGTAGATCCGCCGCATTTGCACGGCCTCGCCACAATCATGTAATAATCAACGCAGTCTAAGCATAATTAAAATCCTTTATCACAGTTAACGTAGTTTCAAACATAACATCGCAGCTTTATCATCACATAATCAACATTGTGACCCCAGCATCACACATTTAACATTCATAGTCCACCATTATACATAATGAACATTCTTGCTTCACCATCACACATAATTAACATCCCTGCCCGACCGCCACTTACCGGGATGGTGTGTTGCGCACGAGAGACGAGCCATCAAAATAGTGTAGTTGATAACCGTGGCAGGCTCTGGCACCGCTAGCGGAGAGGGAGTGCCTGTACCCGCCTCGTACCCGCGTCTCTCTCTCCCCCTTCAAACAAATACTTTCTACCTTCTAATGTACTTGAACCTCAGTAAGAGGGTACTGCGCGTATTACATCAGCGTAGGAAGAGTAACCGTAACTCCCAGACACTTCTCCAGTGGCAGTTTCGAGGAAACAAAATAAAACAATACGCATTTTTACAACAAAAAACAAAGACACGACGACTGGCCCAAAACACTGAACTTTCAGCTTTCCAGAACTTCGCCGTTTTCTACCCACTCGGATTCCGTCACGCGCTAATTAAACACATCTAAAATCACTTCTACCGACGTTGAAAATTACAGGCAAGAGAGCAGGGAGTATGAGAATGGGGAAAGGGAGGGAGGGAGATGATGAAAGGGATGAGAAAGAGAAAGAGAAAGAAAAGGTGAAAGGGAGAGACATGATGGTTGGAGGAGGGAGAAAGGAGAAAAGAGAAAAGGGTAAAATAAAATAGGTAGTGAGGGAAAATAAGTATGGGGGAGAGGGAGAGGAAGTAAGGACGGGAGAAAAAGAGACAGAAAAAACGGAGGCAGGCAGCGGGGTGGACAGGATTGGAGTGGGAACAAGAAAGGGGGAAGGCAAAAGAGAAGATACGGCCAAGAGAATATAAGACAAATGACAGGGGTAGGGAAAGACAGGGACGGGTGGAGGAGAGGAGAGAAGAGAAAGAGAAAAATAAAATCGACTAGAAAACAAGCCAAACGACGCGACGCGCATTTCCAAAGAACGATTTCTGGCCAAATAAAAGCGCACCGGTAATTCCCCCCCATAGGACACGTACAATTATAGAATAAATAAATCCGTCTGTGAACTCGTTAACTGATAACGACCAATTTCACGGCCGGCTAAACCCTGTGCTAAAATAGGCCTGGGACGGGCGTAGGGTCGCGCGGGGCCCTTGACCGACCAGCGGAACTCTGTCAGGGGAAAATAGGCAAAGGCAAGAAAGGGAAGAAAGGAAGGGAGGGAGGGAGAGAAAGAGAGAGAGAGGGGAGAGGATAAAGGCAAATTACGACAAAAGCCAATTTGGGCGCCGCGCGGGGAGGAGGAAGTGAAGGGGAAGGTTAATGAGAAGGGGAAAAACGCCACGTGAATAAACGGGAGAAAGTGTGAAACGCGAGGACAACGACAATAACAACCAAAAACAGTAGTATTCCAAATCGATGTTTTCTTTATAACAAATATATGTGTAACATGCTAAAATACGTAAGAGAACGCGTGACGAGGAAAAACAAACAAAGACAAGTGACATGACAAGCAAGTTTTAAGCAACTTCAAACAAGCAAAACAAAAAAAAAGTCGATTTTCCGGCGTGAGAAAACAAGCGTTTAACTATCGATCGCAAACGTGGCCGCGCGACCAGGACCGGTAGGGACAAAGAGGTCCTTGTGGAGCCGTGTGTTTTGTCATGTGTGCCACGTGGGGACGTAAATACGAGAGCCGTGTCATGGCAAGACACTAAACCCGGCCTCAGGGGATGACCCTCACCCCGGGGTCAGGTGAGGGGCGCCGTGCGGAAAGAGGAGAAGCTGGCGATGCACAAGGTTGGGGGTAGGGGTATGGAGGGGTAGATTGGGATAGGCTGGGGTAGGGAGGGATAGCGAGGGGTAGGGAGGGATAGGGAGGGGTAGGGAGGGATAGGGAGGGGTAGGGAAGGATAGGGAGGGGTAGGAAGGGACTTGGTTAGGGCTGGGTAGGACCGTATGTAGTTCCCTGGATGGAGCGAGGGAGGGCGGCCAAGCGCAGTGAATGATGTCTTCATCCCTGGGTGAGTCTGTGCAGACACGCGGCCGATACGAGCCTGACCGCTGCCAATTATTCGCCACACGATGCCCCTGATAAGGCGCGACGGCGAGAGCCACGCCGGAAAGGCATAAGGACGCCGCACATCGAGGATATGGCTCCTATAAATAACGCTGCACATCATGCCCTTCACTGAAAGCGAAATTAATTAATCGGCTGAATCGCAATACGTTCGTTCGCCTGTAATTATACGTCGAGAAACGTTAAAACATTCAGCTAATTACAAAACGCGGCGAACATGTAGGGTGAGGCCTAGGGGAGGGGAGGAGGGGAGGGGAGGGAGGGGAGGAAGGGAGGGGAGGAAGGGAGGGGAGGAGGAAGGGAGGGGAGGAGGAGAGGGAGGGGAGGAGAAAGGAAGGGGAGGAGAAAGGAAGGGAGAAGAGTGGAGGAGAGGAGAAAGGAAGGGAGAAGAGTGGAGGAGAGGAGAAAGGAAGGGAGAAGAGTGGAGGGGAGGAGAAAGGAAGGGAGAAGAGTGGAGGGGAGGAGAAAGGTGAAAGGAAGGGAGAAGAGTGGAGGGGATGAGAAAGGAGAAAGGAAGGGAGAAGAGTGGAGGGGATGAGAAAGGAGAAAGGAGGGGAGAGGCGGGGGGGGCAGGGAGTTCGAAAGGAGAGCCCCTCGATCGAGAACAACTGTTCCAGGCGCACATCCATCCCCGAAACAAGTTACAGAGACCCAATTACCCGAAATCCACGGACGAGTGGCCAGAGACTGGAGGAGGGGAAGGTTACTCTCGCCGTACTATCTTCGCTGCACACTTCCCCATCAGGCTCCTGTTTTTAAATACAGTGCCGACACACATCCCACAGCGTCATCCTTCACCAAGACAGGCCAGCCAGGACCAGGCGTCGATGGAAAGAGGGAGGAAAGAAAGGAAGGACGAAAAAAAAAAAAAAAGATTTCTCGGCCACTAAGAGTCATTTCAACTATTCCCATCTTCTCGGCGCCATCTTTCATTCCCCTACGTTCTCCAATATGAGAAGTCCCTCCGCTCTCCCCCTCCAAAATATTGTCTAGTATGACGACTGTCACCCTCATACTCATCTTTCCCTCCTTCTCCCCCATGTCCACCCCTACTCCCCTACACGTTACCCATCATCCGTGCCCCCTCCCCCCTCCCCCCACATCCGTCGAACGCCCCTCTATCTCCTTCCCCAAACCACCCTCGGTTACTCCCGAATTTCCCCTCTGATCTTCGAAGACGGGAATGCGGTCCGGAATGGCGGGAATGAAGCCGACATACGACACCGCCGTTCGTTATACTCGGAGGTTATACTACGCGTGGGAAGGCATGCGTGCCATCTTGTTTTTGCTCTTTGTTGTTATAAATCATTTCTCTATCGTCTGATATCATTCAAACCTCATCCTGCTCCTCGATCCGTCTATTTTATCAAATGCTATCTCTAGTAAAATAAATATATATTCCACTAATTCGCTCTGTCACAAGTCTATTTACGGCCAGTTTTCCCGAGCGCGTGTACATAACAATTAACGGGATTACATTCAGCAATGGAAATGACGCACCAAATTATTTACAAACAGCCTCAGTATATTTAACATGCAATCCATCGCGATATCAGGTCGCTAAATACCAGAGCATGTTGACAAGGCTTCGAGGGATTCTGGCATGAGTGAGACTCACAGAGCATCCCAACCTTTATCCAGGACACCGCATCATACCAGCCTTTATATCTCTATTTTTTTGCTAACCCCGGCGATAAAAAAAAAAAAAAAAAAAATGCGCAATGCTTCATCCCAAACAGGCCGTCGGGGCGCGGATCACGGCCTCATCACCTAAGTTGAGGTGGCCGGGTTTTGTGGCCAGCAACACTCGCCGGACTTTGGCCATGATCCGGCCACCGGCAGACCCCGCGACGCGCATCATCCTCGCTGGACAACGTGATCAAGAACTTTCCTCGTCGCTCGGAAACAAAAATTGAAACCGCCCAAGGTCACAAAGCCGTTGGGACATCCGCCCTAATTGGGGTTCTTGCCATCCCCGCCCTCATTGGTGCTCTCCTACACTCCTATCAATAACAATAACCAGGAACAACATTCATCGGATAAATAAAAATACGTGTCCAGATACAGAATTTTGGCCAAAGTCTTCCCGGCCGCGTCAGGATGAAGATCATTATTCGTCACGCAGCCTCCCACGGGGAATTTCCACGCACTCGCGGGACATTCATTTACCCTTGGGGGCGAAGAGGTGTTCTTTCCAATGCTCTCACCCTTTCGCCAGACTCGCAAAAAAGGAGGCAAGAAACGGCGGGCGGGGGAGAGCAAGGTAGCGGGGATAGGGGGATAAGGGGGGAGAGGGTATCGTTCAGTTTTGGCGCGGGCATAGGCGTTAATGTGAGGTATGTATAGCGTGGTCGAAGGTGCCAAGTTAGTGATGGAGCGGCGCACCGTGACTCCAATACTTCTCACCGCCCCTCGCCGTCTCCACTACTTACGCCGCCTCTCCCGTCACCACCTCCACCCCTCCGCCTTCTCCTCTCCTTCCCCCTCCCCTATCCTCCACCCTGCCACCACAAACTAATACCCACCTCGTGTCGCTCGATCGTGTCGCCAGCTCTACTGCCTCCCAGTTCCCTGCCCTTCCTGTCAGCGCCACCCTTCCCCTCGCGCTCTCCAATGCCTCAGTCTGTTCCTCTGTTATCGGCCAGCACTTTCTTCCCCTCTCTTTCCCTTTGTCTTCCCCTCCCCGTCTTATTCCCATGCTAAAACCGCGGCGCAAATAGAAAGGGGGCGCGGAGGGAACGGGGTCGCATCAAAGCAACGATTAGAAGAACGGGAAAAAGGGGAAACGAGGGAATTGGAAACGAATGAAGGCGAGATGAGCCGAGGAATGTAAACGAGAGCAGCGGCGGCGTCGGCGGCGAGGTGGAGCAGCAAGCACGAGAGGGGGAAGGAACAACGCCGGAGTTTCCCTGGAGTTTCCCCTCGTCACAAACCAAACTTCGGAAGTCTCCCTCGCAAGTTGCCATACAGCCGCGCCAACACGGTATATTAAACAGTGGCATATTGGCCGTGAGATCCGGGCCCTCTCAAGAAAGTGAAGTTGCAAGTGATGCCCGAACGACAGAGAAATGGGGGGGGGCGGGGGGGGAGGCGAAGGAGGGATGGGGGGGAGGAGTGAGAACATCAGGTGTCTCTGAGGGGAAACAACAAAGAGGGGAATCAAGGGGAGAGTTTGGGGAGTTGCGATTGCATTGAGAGCAAGAGCTTGGCACTGCAGCATGTGCGTCTAGTCGGAGGGAGACTGTGCACATGTTTATGTTTATATGCATGCAAAGGGGTCTAATCTCATCATAGCTTCTACGTCGCAGTGCTTGAGAGTATAATAGAAATGCACACTATCTGTCATGGATATTTCAGGTTTAGAAACGTTTAAGAAAGAAAAACAAATTATATATAAATAAAATAAATCCCCGTAACAATCGCGCACAACTTAATATTCAATTATATTGAAATCAACTTCATCAATTTGCCTCAAAGTAAATGGAAAATACGTGACACACCTCGCAGGTAATCAGCCTGACAGTTAAAGTAGCATGCAATTGCACGAGGCAAGATGGCGACGTCACATACCACGACCGATAACGTCATCCTCACGCCCGACATTCCTTCAAATGACATGACATCAGTGTTCTCATTATACTTTGAGATATACTTTCTCTTCTGGATGGGGGCACAGTGCATTTTGTTTTTTGTTTTTATTAATGCATAATGTTCAATCTTACTAAGACTATTATCCATTAAAATTATATATACGAAGTCAGAGCAATATATTTCAGACGGGAAGATGTATAATCTATACCTCAAATGCTGAAATAAACAATTGGCAAATGCAAAGAATCGGGTTTCTAAAATATAAACTGTACACACATTATAACTGTACCGAAAATGAGTTCCTTCCCCCATTTCACTCTCGTCCCTTCCGCTTCCCTGCAGGTCCTCGCCCGAGGAACAGACGCGTTCCTACACCTTCCCTGGAAAGACCCTCGGAAGACCAGGAGGCGCATCCCAAGAGCAGCATCAGGTTAACCTTATTTAAGCACAGTTAAGATACCTAATCAGGCATGGGCATTCAAAAGTACTCACTGCCACCACGAGATTTAATGCTAACCTCTATCAAACGGCAAGCAGCAGCATTTTTTGTCTTGAACGGAGCACTAAACGTGGCTGGAATACATGACATGTATGCGATCGTAATGTTGCAACGACTAGTGGTAGGTCGCTGGTCCGATGGCGAGAAAGAACGGTTAATTACGTCGTCCTGGGTCGCGATGTGATTACGATGTTGCAATACGACGGGCGTGAGGGTGGCGTGGGCGAGGCTAAGAACGCCCGTTCGCTACACGAGGCCTCCGAGCCGTAGCGTCTTCGACAGCATCATCAGCCTTCCCATCGCTACCGACATCTACATGATTCCGCGTCTCCTCCCAATTGACCCACCGCCTGCCTTCTCTCCCGTCTTGCCCCTGCCCCGGCACCCACCCCGGCACCCGCCCCCACGCCCAACCCACACCCCAACCCCGCTCAGGCCTCGGAACCAAGACCTCCTCACAGCCGCTCCTCATCATCAAAAGCCTAGACCACTTGGGGGCGCAAAGACAAAGACCGCGGTAGCTCGAGTGTCTTCTGGCCTACTTCCTGTCTGGTTCTGCTGTGCTTCCCGCCCCTGCCACCAGCCACTGCACTATCGCATCCCCGGGGCTTACCTCATGCCTTCGAGCACGTCTCGCTGCCTTGCCTCGCCTCCTCAAACACAATGAAGTGCTTTTTCGTCATCCGAGGCACCACCTCGCACTCGCCGACTACGTCACGCCTTGGGACCACTTCATCTTCTCGCAGCGTCTTGGGAAACTACAAGAGACGTTGGCGTTGACCACTCCTGACGCAACCCTAAAGCATGTGGGATTCTTGCAAGTTTGGGCGCATACTCTGAACGCCAGTCAACACTGTCTAACAATTTGCCAACGCATACTACAACGCCTCCTCCTCCCCAACCTTAAACTCAACCCTTGTGCCTACCCTCGAACCCCATCAACGAGTCGGCCCTCAGAGCTGACGAACCGCTATCTGGGGACACGAGATCTCCCTCAGCATCCAAGGCAAGAAAATAAATATTTGTATACAGGCGTGAGACCTACATCAAATTTATCGAAGGATCTTTCAAGTGGCGATGGGTTTAATCTCAAGTGACAGGCGCCGAAACGACCTACTATTTATTAAAGAAACCTATACATTATATGATATTCATATTCGAGAAGCAATATCTATTTTATTTGTAGGAAAACATTCTTGGCCACGGATTGACATCCATTCAACATTAATCTAAAGCATGATGACGAAAGAAACAAGAACCCAGGGGCTTGCTTACCGAATTAATTTGCTTACATCTTCAAAAACACATCCTTCCTTGCATATAATCACGGTAACTTGTTCAGATAAGCCACACATGGCCACACATACCTTCCCAATAATCATTAAAATAACAACTCGAATAATAATGCCATGTTTGACACTGCATCATAAACACAAACATGAAACAGCTCCCGAGTGCGATTCCCTGTTAATCTGTCGCAATGGCACCGCGGTAGACGGGGGGCGAAAACAAACAAATCCAAGCTGGACGGAGGTGGCATCAAAGCCCCCGCGACGGCCCCGGCCTCTCGACGTAGCAGAGACAAAAGCCACACCACTCACCCACACTTGCTGCCCCCACCCCACCTCACCCCACCCCACCCTTCCCGTCTTGAGATCGGAGCCCTTCGGAGCGACCTACTTCCCAAAAGGTTAATTTCCCGCACAGCCTCATTTATGCAAGAATCGATGTTTCCACTCGACTTAACTCGCTTAAGAGCCGCTGCATTACATGTTAAAGGGAAAGTGATGAGAGTGAGGCCCGTCTCGCGGATGCACGCACGGCGCCCGCAGACCAAAGCTGCTGCACCCACTGTCCACGCTCCCTCGACGTGCAGTAAAAAAAATAAAGGGAAAGATATCAAACTCGTGGCGAATCACAGGCGATTAGAAAATAAACGAAATAATCACAACCAATTTCTATAAAACGAGATCCACTTCGTCCAATTCCACCCGATAACAGCCGAATAACCGACAGTTTGCATATCCGAAATCCCGAAATGTTCTATAAAAGGCGAAATAGGCTGCATCACGGTACACTTGATCTCCAACGCCGTACTACACATAAGCGAAGAATCTAAAATACACCAAACTTGCTCTTCGCCATCATGAGAATGACGTCACCAAGTCAACCAATTAATGTTGGAACTGGAGTTAGTTTTAGAGCACCAAACTAAAGTTCTGATTAAGTGTCAACCTGCCTGCCTTCCAGTCCAAGTTCACTCCTCCGGCTACCTTCCTTCTCCACGTAATACTTTCTTCCAGGAAAATGTTCACATGGCCAGATATAACTAGAGCAATATCTATAATTAATCATACTGATAACGATTGGTGTTTTGACCAAGTAATATAATCAGATCGGATTACCAACACACTATTTATTACAGATTGCACACAGATATTTTTAATTGCTAGTCCCGTGTTCAGTTTAATTACAACGATAGATGCAACACCCGGATGACAGAGGGAAAAAAGGCTGAACCAAACGACGCAAAGCAAATGCACTGTTCAATATGGTTTTGTTTTACAGAACCAACATCCTTGACCTTGTGGAACGATCTTAAGGTTCCACAAGCACCTAGTCACCAGGAAGTCGATTACTAGGCTTGCCTAAATTCACTTGTGTACCCTATTCCTTGTATTTTCGGGGATTTTCAATATTCCTATTATCATCGTTATTAACGTTATAACCAATAGTACTTATCATCAATATCTTTTTTTTATAATTATTATTACTGTATAACATCTATAAGTTCATGGTCATCTATGTCTTAGAAATTAATAAAACCATATTGGCCAATACATATTTACACTCGCACTCCCTGCATTAACGGATTTACAGGTCACGGTATTCCCCCCTCTGGCTGCTATCATTAAAGTGACCACCAAAGACCTTGGAGAAAAAAATCAACGATCTTCGAGTTTACAAAAGACGACCGCAGATTGTCAACACAAAGCCTCACCGCCTCGGAGACAATAGACACGAAGGAACGGAATTACTCCCGACAGCCGCGTCGAGTAGAAAAATCGGCGAGGCACGGTAGGGTGTGTCCATATCTCGCGAAGGTCCAGCCACGTGATGGCATCGCAGCTTTACAAGGAAAGTCTTGGTGCGGCTTCCTCTTCTGCGCAAGGATCCCCGTGCCTGATCAATCACTGTACATTGCACAATGCCTTGGTGTTGCATCGGCCATCATATTTCGACTCAGTTCCACGAACTACAATCATTTAGTTATTGAGGTATGCAAACACCTTTAAAATAACATGCGCAGATACAAATCTAGCAATCAGGTATGGGCACAACCGGAAATATCAAAAGGGGTCATGCAATCGTGGCGAATCTAAGTATCATGATATGCAATAAGAGAAAAAATCCACCACGGTACTCCCTCATGGTTCCTCTGTAACAATTGTTAACGAGATTCTAACCTCTAACTGAGAAGTGTGGAGAAATCTGATTTAGTGATCTGTGGCGATTTGCATTATGGCGGCATGATTCCCTCGAATGCCGTTTCATCCTCCTAAACAAATCCTGTCGGCGCTGACAGGGTGGCGATGGCGGTGCAGGCATGTCAGCGACGGCAGGGAATGCTACCGAGAGCCAAACTTGTGAGGCGAGTCTGGGGCTGGAACACGGCGCGAGATGTCACGCGTCGGGCTACTTCCCCAAAACATGGCAGAGAGGGAGAATGCGAGGGTGAGCTGTGTCGGCGGTGCAGAGAGGGAAACCTTCAAGTGCACCGTCATGTCCGTTTTGACGTCAAGCACTCTTGGCAATCGGCGGCAGAGTAACCGGCAGTGTGACCGTTCCTTCTTGCTAGCTCACTGACTGCAGCATCCAGCCTCAGAGCTTCACCTTTCACGCCCTTTTCCTACGGAGGTTTGATAGTCGCACAAGGGGAAAAAAGACGTCAAAGGGGAAAATTCCTCTCTGAAGTCACCGAAGTCACTAATCTTTTTCGATATCTCCGTCGGAGCCGCTTCCATCCGGGGACTCAACCGCGCGCCGACCAAGCCTTCAATTAATTGAATCCGAATTAGCCTCGGCCAAGTTAGGGCCGTTTTGGAAATCAGTTGGCCACAACTTTGGCACCTTATGTCCAAGTCTTGAGAGGAGGGATATGCAAGTCTAATTGCGTTCTTCGACGGGGATGGACGACGGGGTTTCTGCTCCACGAATCGAGACTTAGGGGCAGAGAGCACATAAAATCCTCTCAACATAAGCTGTGCGTCGATGGATTAGGTATAACGACTTGATTCAAGATTGTAATTGGACATTAGTTGAAGCCAAAGACCAACCTAATAGCAATTTGTACTGCAGTAGACGGGCACTACACAATTTCATGTGCCATCTACAACAAACACCATAAGTACTAACGATGGCCAAAATACTTGCATAAATCAAGTGTTGGCCACATACCATGCGTGTCAGCAGCATAGCTAGCCACACTAGGAGAGGAATATTAGATTTCATGGCCTAGATCAGCTTTCGCTGCAAAATTTCAAGTTTTACTTTGTTGCTTCAATTGTAGAATGCATGTATGAACTGTTAACATGCACAAGGACTGAAGAGAGCCAGCACATACCTAAAAGGCTTTCTCTTAAAAAAAGAAAAAATATGTTTACATATACACACACATAAACAATATACAAAAAATATACACACATATATACATATATGCACAAATGTATATGTATACATGTATGTAAATGTTTATATATACATATACATATATATATATATATACATATATATATATATACATATATATATATATACATATATATATATATACATATATATATATACATATATATATATATACATATATATATATATACATATATATATATACATATATATATATATACATATATATATATATATATATATATATATATATATATATATATATATATATATATATATATATATATATA
>BOPN01002663.1:185587-196750 GCA_017312705.2 Penaeus japonicus | reverse complement strand
GTGTGTGTGTGTGTGTGTGTGTGTGTGTGTGTCTGTCAAGTATATGTGTATGAGTGAGTGAGTGTATGTATGCGTGTGTGCAAAAGGCGGTTGATTTTCAACTTTTTTTTTGGTTAACAATCTTGTATATGATGGACAAATTTTCATGTACAGTAGAAAGATTGCATACCATTTTTCACTGCAGGTCCTTTGATAGGGTAACGTGCCAGGAAATGAGTCAAATCAAATTCACATTTGATTTACTTTTCAAATACCAAAGTATCATTATCATTAAGATTGCCTTTCCAACTGATTTGACATTTTGGGGGGTTTAAGAGCTTTAAACCATTGCAGGATTGATTTTAGATACAAATACAAAATATCCATAATATAGAAACACCAATACCAAAGTCGACACACTTTAATTCTGTGCAATGCGTGTATTTAAGAGAGTCTCCCTCCTTATAACTGGTTCTCGTTTTCTGTCAAGTGATGGCACCCTGAACTTATGTAATCCTTTGTCTTTTTCACCATACCTCTCGCTTCACATGAATTCATTTCTTGTGCAAAATTGTACCTGTTTAAATTAATTTGATTGATAACTAGTCAACGTTATTATAATTATCAGTAAATGTATTGAAGAAAGGTGCAAGTATACAAAAAAGGGAATATTACCTGTATTTAAGGAAAATATTAGAGAAAGTTCCTTCTTACACTGAAAATTGATTCATGTATATTCTGATTCTTTGAGTGTTTACATGGTGGAATGTGGATTGCATGAGGATCTTGTTATCTAAATATGAGGCATTCACTGATTCTCTGTCTTGCCTGATTTCTGTCAGCGGAAAAAAAGTGAAAACAACTTTATTAGTTTATTTATTTATTGCTGTAAAAAGACATTTTCAACATAACCATTGCCGTCGGTTAATATCATAATATTTGTATTTGGTAACTCATTCACACACACAAACACACACACACACACACACACACTAGTTCATAACCTAGCACATACATAATATATCTATAATATTACCCTACTTCCCTCTAAGATAAGAAAATGTTTAATTTCAATTGAAGATGTATTTACAAACTTTAAGTGAACTGATTAAGAAATTACAGTAATATCTCTCAATTACTTTGTTCCTGTCTCGCGTGCAATCTTTCGTATTTTGCTAAAGTATACCACGCTGTAAATACCTTATGAGGCTTCTCCCTCGTATGTACTCTCACGTGGATTTTTAGTGAGGCTTTGCGAAGGAGTGCAGAGCGGCTTGCGGCTTACCTCCTGGATGCATTTCCTCGTGTTTTTTTAAGAGACTCTTTCCTTATGAAGGCTTTTGGGCAATCACTACATTTAATTAAAAGGATTGACTGTTGAATGGGTCACTATGTGCGTCTCTAAAAGCGACTTTGTAACGAATCTTTTCTTGCATACTTCACAGACATGAGGTCTCTTCTCTGAGTGCGCGGCGTTGATGTGTGTAGCTAGATTATGTTTAAGAGAGAAATCTCTGTTGCACACATCACATCTGTAAAGTTTTGTATGAGTTTTCATGTGGCGCCGTAATTCTGCTTTCCAAACATATGATGCACCACATTCCTCACATCTGAAACCATTCTTTTCATGTGTATGAAGAAACATATGCATCATCAGAGATATTTCTCTAGGAAATTTTTTACCACATAATTCACAAGCATAACTATTGATTTTTGCATTTTCACAATCCAATCTCTTCATATCTTCACTTTTTGAAAACGCCCTGTCGCGTGCGTCCAACTTGTATGGTTTCTCATTCGTATCTATTTTTCTCTTGTGGTTCTTGATGGCCCCGGTCGATAGATATGTCTTTGAACATATCTCAATGTGCGTCACTAGATTACTCTTTGAAGACAAATTCTCGTTGCAAAACTTACACCTATACTCTTTCTCCTCTTGATTCTGCAATAATGGAGAACCACTGCTGGATGATGTGTTGCATGTTTTGTCCCCAAAAGTGTTTCCTTTTGCCTGGACTTTTTGGTGTGTTTCCTCTTTCTCCCTTTCTTCTTTCTCCCTTTCCTCTTTCTCCCTTTCCTCTTTCACCCTTTCCTCTTTCGCCCTTTCCTCTTTCTCCCTTTCCGTGTGCGTTATCTGTTCATCCTTTGATGAACAACTCTCTAATGTCACTAATGGCACTGTTGGCGGCCATGCACCATGAAGTTCCTCCATTGAACCTGACGGATCCTCGTGTAATAAGTTTCCGTCATGCACTGCATCTCCGAAGTCAAGCTCTTCTTCCTTAATTTCCAGACAAAGTTCTTCACTGATTCCTTCATTAGAAGGAATGTCTTCTTTATATATTTCGTCGTAGTTGAATAGAACCAAAGGCTTGAACTCGGGGGGGCTGTTCATTTTGCTCCTGTGATGTAATCAAAATAATATAATGAGTGAGAACGATAATGGTCAGTGAAGAAGTGATATGTAGTGTAAAAAAACAAATATAAGCAATGATATATGTATTTTTGAAAAAGACCTCCGTCGAAACGCGTCAAATACATCTCTTGTATGTATATTCAGTCTCATTCATACCTTTCATATATATATATATATATATATATATATATATAGATAGATAGATAGATAGATAGATAAGCATTCTCTGGAGACTGTGAATGATGTGGTTATGATCGTTAAACAAGTATGTAAATTACCACTGATAACCTCTAATATTTTCAAGAATGCTCACAATGTGAAATACTAAATGTAAAAACACTATGTACATAGAAAAAAAAAATTAATCGCAATCATACAAATAATAGTCAAATCACTAGGTAAAAGCCAGATTGCACATAAAAAACCTTATTGCCAGATTTAAATTTACCCGCCAGATTACAATAAAAAAAATCAAGATCTAGGGGTAAAAAAAAGCTAAACTGGCAACACTGAGATCTAGCCCTAATCTAGATCTAGCAGTAACTAATAAGATCTAATAATAAGTAACGAATAATAAGTAACTAATGAGATCTAGCAGTAACTGACGCAGGCCGGGCTCGCCATAGAGGCCAGGATAAAGGTGAAGCATTTATCTCGCGCATATCTGGCTTAACCTTATCCTCTTCCATCCCCTTGAGGCCCCTTCTTAGTAAGAGAGCTGTGTCGGTCGTTAGCTCTTTTGTTTCATTGTGCATCGTGAAGTAAGAGAGATCGGTCTCTTACTTCAGTCCTTTAGCAGGATGGGTAGGCCAGCATATAGTAACTAGATTTCTCTTAAATTGAAACTGATGATCTAATTTCCTTCAGGTACTATGTATATACATACACACATATATACATATATATATATATATATATATATATATATATATATATATATATATATATATATATATATATATATATATATATATATATATAGAGAGAGAGAGAGAGAGAGAGAGAGAGAGAGAGAGATAAAATGTAACATTATTCTGTGAGGAAGCAAACAGCTGATATGGCAGTGGTATGTCCCCTTTATGCCCCGAATTCTCCAAAGAAGCAAGCCGCCATGTCTACACTTTATAAGCCTAGTAATTAGAGGACAACAGGTCCCACTGAAGATCATTCTCCTTTCTCTCACTCTGGGTGATAACGATGATGTTGGTGATCATTATAGTTTTGATCATGATAATTAATACCTTAAATAGATATGGTAAATTTTACTCTATTCTTATCAATATGAAAAGAAAAAGAAACTAGATGCTACTGCTCCCCTGTGGCTCTTTGCTGACCACCACTCAACCTGGGCGGAATTTGATGTATAACTCAGAAAAAATCCCTCTTTTTACAGCTGTTTTCTGATACATTCATGTATGTTTTCATGATTCTATAACATTATTTTTTTCTCACATATACCTGTACTACATGGACATAAAATTTAAATTAAATTAATAATGATAATAATAATAATAATAATAATAATAATAATAATAATAATAATAATAATAATAATAATAATAATAAATAAATAAATATAAAATAAAATAAAATTTCCAACCTACTAATTCTGACAGGGTTCCATATATTCAGGAGTGCTGTTTGGATGGCAGTCTGATCTAGGTTCTAGAACCCACAGATGTTGTGAATTCTTGAAGTATTGGGATCCTGAAAAGAATAAACAGTAATTTTGAGCTTTAAGGATGCTCGCAATATCTTATTGTATCTTAACAATAATATCTGAGGCTGTCAATTTAACCCTTAAATACTTTTAGACTTAAATAAATTGCGTTCATGTATTACAGCATACTATTAGACAATAAATTGCATTCATATATTACAACCTTTGTATACTTATGCAATTAAAAAGTAAAATGCTGCATAACACATAGCATTGACCAGTGTGCGGCTATGTGTCTTCAGGAGAATTCATCATCAGTCCTGGATTAGCCCATTTGCGACAGAAGTGCATACATACTGTGGTATATACCTAATTGCAAATCATACAGTATTACTTCTATAATGTGTATGTGATATATATATATATATATATATATATATATATATATATATATATATATATATATATTTAGAGAGAGAGAGAGCGAGAGAAAGAGAGAGAGAGAGAGAGATACATATATATATATAGATATAGATATAGATAGATATTCACACTCATAATTTTGCTTTAGTCTTGCTCAATTTCGAAGCTGTGGGTCATCAACAGCTCATCTGCAACAAGCACCCTCTGCCCAGTGTTGGCTATCGCTGTGTTGCAATACAAAAGAATAATTGTCGCCATGCAACCTGTGATTGCCAGAAAGGCGCAACAATTCGCTGAGTTGCCAGACCTAAGTTGGACCTAATATTTGCGTTTTTAAGGGAAATCTGAAAGGAGGGTTAGTAAATCTGGGCAGGGCGTTTTTTTTCTTTTTTTTTATCATAAGCGTTTTAGTAAACCGATCTATTTTTTATTTTCACTTGCTTCTTCTGTGTATATACCTGTCCTTTTTTATAATCATTAGTACCGGTGTTTCCATGATCCTTCTTGTTTGTAATCATTATTCCGATCCTTCTCATAACAACATCATTACTATCAGTTTAATTAAAGTAACAAGATCATTACGCCAGAAAGTAATCGTTTCACCATACGCACGACGTCCCTCCAATCCCACACAGCGAGGCCAGGGATGCTTCTGGGCCTCACTCGTGTGATGAGTGCCAGTGCCAAAAGACCTGGCGCCTCCACAGCTCTGCTCTCCTCCCAGTCATGTGGAAGGTCCTACTCCTAGCGCTGCCCTTCGCCCTCGAGTCTCTCCGAGCAGCTGGGTCGTCAGACGTAACGGGACAGGAAACCGTGAACGCTGAGGAAATTCGCTATAAACATCTGTTATTTCAGATCCATGATGTCGTGCGGAAGCTCCTCTTTGAAAAGGAAAAGCGGTTTAATCAAAGTCTCGACGCGCTGACGCAGGTGGTGGAAACGGCCTGTCGTCCTGACCCGAATGATCAGAAAAGCGAATCAACAAATCTGGCTAAATTTGAACAAAGTTTAGAAAAGATGAACAGTGTTTTCTCTTCAAGATTATCGGCCACCCAAATGGAAATAGCAGAAGACGTTCAGGCAACATTAAGCGAGTGGACTAACGACACTGTGAAAAATTTAACATTGCAATTCTCGGGCTTGGCGAATAAGAATGATCTGTCCGCAATGCAAAGCCACGTGTCAACTCTGGTGACCTCCAATGACCTGAATGACCTGCAGAAGAACCTGTCTTCCTTCGTCTCTACCGCCGCAGATGGCATCAAGCAGTCGACACGTAACCTGACTGCCATTACCGACGCACGTGATCAATATAATGCCACTAGCAATCAAATCATCGAAATTAAGGAACTGCTCGACAATGTTACGTCTTGCAACTACAGGAATTACTTCGACCAAGTGATGGCAATGTTGACAACAGCAGAGGAAGACATTGGCGATCTGGCGGAGATATTCAGCGCATCTCAGGCAGAACAGAAAGACACTTGTGTGAGCACAGAGACACACAGACAAAGAACAGACATCCTGGCACAGCAATTGCAAGGACTCCAAGCCTCTGTGGACAACAACGCCAACAGCATCCACAGTGTAGCATCCTCTGTGGGGGAAGTTAAGACGAAGGTTGCCACGCGTCTCGTAGCACTTGAGGAGCTGGCTGAGGAAATCAGCAACAACACGGTGCAGCCTCGTTGCCCACCAACCCGCGCGCCCGCTGCTTCAACGACCCCGCGACCGGCGACGGAAACAACAGGTACTCTCTCTCTCTCTATCTCTTTTTCTGTCTCTCTCTCTCTCTCTCTCTCTCTCTCTATCTATCTATCAATCTATCTATTTATCTCTTTCTGTCTCTCTATCTATCTCTTTCTGTCTTTCTCTTTTTTTTCTTTCTCTTTCTTTCTCTCTCTCTCTCTCTCTCTCTCTCTCTCTCTCTCTCTCTCTCTCTCTCTCTCTCTCTCTCTCTCTCTCTCTCTCTCTCTCTCTCTCTCTCTCTCTCTCTCTCTCTCTCTCTCTCTCTCTCTTTCTCTCTTTCTCTCTCTCTCTCTGATTCAGTGTCATGAAACAGTGTAGCTGGTGATATATTTCCTGTGCCGTTAAAGTTGGTGATGGTGGTGATAGACTGGAGGATTGACGTAGCCATGTTAGGTCTTGATGGGTAGGTAGAGAGAGGATGGGAGGTCTTGTTAGGGGGTAAGTGAGGGCGGTACGTTGTCAGCAGGGTGTGTGTGTGTGTGTGTGTACGTGCGTGAGCTCTGAGGGAGAGAGACGTGTTTATAAGTGTTCTATGTGTCGCTAGTGTCAGTTGTAATTCTTAAAATGTGTGTATTAGCTTCTTCACTTAAATTTCTGTTACGTAACACAAGTTGACGCTTAACAGCTGGAAGTTTAGGCATGTAGGAACCCAGAAGAGAAACGTCAGAATGAATGAATGAGTTACTTATAAAGAACGACTCGGTGAGTGAGGCGGCGTGAGTGAGTCCGTTTTCTATGGACATGGGAAACTAAACAAAATCGTCACTGCGGTCACGGGGAGAGTGGTAACAGTCTCCTTGTAATACGGTGTACTTGGAGAAAATGAAATCGTAACACTTGGAAAAAAATAACAGGTCAGATACACTTTATAAAATCGTCACACTTGGGAAAAGTACAAAGAGAGGGAAAAAAAAATCCTAAATTAAAATGTGCCTTAACAAAAACTCTGACTAACCTTGTTTTCTTCGTTGTCAGCGGTATATCTGCAGGTGATGTTCTGCGTTTTCTTCGTTGTCAGCGGTACGTCTGCAGGTGATGGTCTATGTGTCGTATCGAGTTTTCCGTGGAGACAGCACGGACAGCAGGTCTGCTAGCAGTGTTCAGCAGAGAGGGGACACCTGTTGGCTTGTTTGCATTGGATGCTGCTACTTGATGGGACCTGTTCGTCTGGCAGGGTCAGGGCTTGTCTCTTCGTCTGGTCGGAGGCAGGACTTGTGGGAGATCGAATCCCGACGCTGTTCACCACTGTAAGGTGGCCGAAAGGTGCGGTCAGCAGGCGTTTCCTGACAGAGTCTCGTTCAGCAATCTCAGGTAAAGGTGTCGGACTGTCGGTGTGACACCTTGATAGCGGGGAGAAGTCCAGACGAAAGTTCAGGTTAACAGGGTTTATTCTTGGGCAGCAAATGGTACAGTGGAGCTATGGAACCTCTCTCGGTGTCCCCCTTGTCTGGTGAGACTTTCCGAGGGGAGCGTTTATATTCAGGCCCGTAGGCTTGTTACATGACGTCATATGAATTCCTACGTGACGTCAATGTGAGGCCTATTTCTTTATATGGTTCGGTAGAGTAGGGCCTCTGAGTACAGTGGTTGTACTGTTTATGCGCGAAAAAGGCGTAGCGCGCTTGGGCGGCCCGCGAGGAGTGTAGATATATATTTATAGAACAAAGACATTAAGACTAAAATAATTAGTATAGCTATATGAATGCATATACAATTATTTATATTGGATAACAGAACTTAATCAGCTGTTCTCAGATACGGCGTTACAAGTAATGCAATGTACAGAGTACAGTGCTTTCACTCTCTCTCTCTCTCTTTCTTTCTCTCTCTCTCTCTCTCTCTCTCTCTCTCTCTCTCTCTCTCTCTCTCTCTCTCTCTCTCTCTCTCTCTCTCTCTCTCACTTTCTCTCTCTCTCTCTCTCTCTCTTGCTCTCTCCCTCTCTCTCTCTCTCTCTCTCTCTCTCTTTCTCTCTCACTGTAAGGTGGCCGAATTGTGCGGTCAGCAGGCGTTTCTTGACAGAGTCTCGTTCAGCAATCTCAGGTAAAGGTGTCGGTGTGACACTTTGATAGCGAGGAGAAGTCCAGACGAAAGTTCAGTTTAACAGGGTTTATTCTTGGGCAGCAATGGTACAGTGGAGCTATGGAACCTCCCTCGGTGTCCCCTTGTATGGTGAGACTTTCCGAGGGGAGCGTTTATATCCAGGCCCGTAGGCTTGTTACATGACGTCATATGAATTCCTACGTGACGTCAATGTGAGGCCTGTTTCTCTATATGGTTCGGTAGAGTAGGGCCTCTGAGTACAGTGGTTGTACTGTTTATACGTGAAAAAGGCGTAGCGCGCTTGGGCGGCCTGCGAGAAGCGTAGATAAATATTTATAGAACAAGACCTTAAGACTAAAAGAATCAGTACAGCTATATGAATGCAAATACTATTATATATATTGGTTAACAGAACTTAATCAGCTGTTCTCAGATACAGCGTTACAAGTAATGCAATTTACACAGTGCAGTGCTTTCACTCACTTTCTCTCTCTCTCTCTCTCTTGCTCTCTCCCTCTCTCTCTCCCTCTCTCTCTCTCTCTCTCCCTCTCTCTCTCTCTCTCTCTCTCTCTCTCTCTCTCTCTCTCTCTCTCTCTCTCTCTCTCTTTCTCTCTCTCTCTCTCTAATTCTTTCTGTCTCTCTCTTTTTCTATCTCTCTCTTTCTGTCAGTCTCTCCCCCCCTCCTCTCTCTCTCTTTCTGGTCTTCTGTCTCTCTCTCTCTCTCTCTCTCTCTCTCTCTCTCTCTCTCTCTCTCTCTCTCTCTCTCTCTTTCTCTTTCTCTCTCCCCCCCTCCTCTCTCTCTCTCCTTCTCTCTCTCTCTCTATCACACCCACCCACACACACAGCAGAAGGCAGACTATTGAATAAAACACATTCCCTTATAAAGGATATAAACTTATCTCGCTTTATAATGCTGTCATGAAATCACTATAATCTTTCCTGATGTCAGCTCCCAAAAGCACTAGATCGAGAGAAAGTCTTAGGTTTCAACATCCATAATTCAGGAAATTGTAGCCAAACACATGCGGTGCGAGGGGCAAAATATGCAAAATATGCAGCGAAATCTTTCTTAAATACAACCTAAGGGGAACTGCCACTTTTATCAGTACTTCTAAAAAGCTTAATCAAACACGTCAGGCACACTCTGATCAATGCACAGGACAACATGTTGCATGCATTTATTTTGAAAGGGAGGGTGAGGACGTGTCTATTTCCGGCTCGGTGGAAAGTACATACGATTCCGTGTTATGAAACGGCGTTGGTGATTTGGTGTTATTTTGGTCGTGTCATCGAACTTTGGTGATATTAGTGATAGTGGTGATAGGTTGCAGGACAGAGTTCATGGTTTTCGGAAGGTGATGACTGGGGTAAGATATCAGACGTAGCTAGGAGAGGGTGATAGTTCCGGTGACAGGTGAAGGTGAGGAAGCAGGAGGAGTTAGTGTGGGCGGCGTGGCGTCAACAGAGTGTAAGTGTGTTTGTGCGTGATCAGTGTGTGTAGTGCTTTGATTAGTGTTTTTCTTGTTGAGTGGGATACCTAAAATGCGAGCATTTGCTTCATCACCCAGATTTTTTTGTTTCTCAGGATAATATTACTCTTAACAATAGGGTGTTTAGGCATAGGGAAATAAGGAAAGAACCATGCGTATGAATGAGCTCTGAGGAGCGTGAGTGAGTGGTGTGGAGAACGAGGGAGGAAAATCAGTTTTCTGAGGGCGGGGAGACTGGGCAAATCTGTCACACATGAGAGAAGAAAAAATCCTAACACTTAATCCCGACATGAAAAAAAAAGAATTGTGCCTTAACAAGAACTCTAGAACTCTGGCTAACCTTGTTGTCCGTTGTCGGCTGATGCACTTCTGCAGGGGGGGGGGGGGGACTGGTTCGACAGCAGTGATGTCCTTTACCTCTGCGGGGGGGGGGGGGGTTACGTCAGCGGCGATGTCCTTTATGTCTGTTTGTCTCTTCACTGGATTCCCAGACTTTCGGCTCGGAGTTGGGTAAGACTGAGTCTGGAATTCCAACATGCCAGGGCGCCTTCAATAAATGTAAAGATGCTAAAGATGGCACACTTAAGTGGCAGTGTGTGCGTAAGGGTGATGGCACGCTTAACTGACAGAGTCTCCCGTGGAAACAACACTAGCGGGGGATTCGTGGCTTGTGTTTACTTCTAGCGGGATTCGTGGCTTGCTTAGTTAACTCGCTGGAGGCAGGAACGTGTAATATCGTGTCCCGTCGCTGGCACCACTGTAAACATTGGCGCGAGTTACTGGCTCGCTCAGCAGAGTTCGGAGGCAGAGTGCCAGGGGGCGACACTGACAGCACGAGCGTGATAAGGGTTCGAAGCCAGACGAAACTTCAGAATGACAGCGTTTGTTTCTTAGGCAGCTACTTGGCAGAGAGAGAGAGAGAGTAAGAGTACGCCCTCAAACCTGGAGTGATCCTGTCTGACTAGCCACCAGCAGGAGGCTCCCCATGTTCAAGACTAAACAAAGAAGGGGTCTCTGAACGTGGCGTTGAAGGGAGGGCGAGAATGTAAACAGGGAAACGACCGTAGGCCTTTCCTTTTAAGGCTAAGGCCGCGGGAGAGGGGCGCGGGAGGGCGGATATGGGTATATATAGATATAGGCATGTAGCAAGATATACGTGTATCAATAGAACAGCATGAAAGATACAATTGATACTGGTGATTTTATTACATGGATACAATAGTAGAGGTACATATATGCATATAATATTCACTAGATATAATAATAATCATAATAAACAATAATATGAATGCAGATGGTAATGGTAATAACGAAAGAGCTGATTATAATGGTTTCACTCACACACACTTACACATACACACACACACACATACACACACACACACACACACACATACACACACACA
>BOPN01002663.1:150587-158087 GCA_017312705.2 Penaeus japonicus | reverse complement strand
AATGGACTATGGTTATGAATGAACTGTGGTTATGGATGGGTTGTTTTTTATGAATGGATTGTAGTTATGAATGGACTGTGGTTATGGATTTTTTTAAATGAATGGGCTGTTTTTATGGACTTTTTTATGGATGAGTTGTTTTTTTATGGATGGTTTGTAGTCATGAATGGCTTGTGGTTATGAATGGGCTGTGGTTATGGATGGGTTGTATCTATGAATAGTCTGTATCTATGAGTGGTTCTTATTATAATGATAATGATAATCACAACAGTAATGATGATGGGGATGTTAGAGATAATAATAACAATCATCATGATATTAAGGGTGGTAAATATGATGATTATCATAATAGTAATGAAAATAATAATGGTGATAATAGAATTAACATTAATGATGGTAATAATGATGTTGATAGTGAAAATAGAAATACCATTAATAATGATAACGATAATAATAGAAATGATGATAATGTTAATAACAACAGTGAGAATGATAGTAATAATGATGATAACAATGATAATGATAATGATAATGAATATGATGAAATGAATAGATAGACAAATCATAATGATGGTAATATACATAATAATAATACAAAAAATTATAATGATAATTATAATCATTATTATCTTAATAACGTTAACAATAATGATGAGGAAAACTTTTTGTTCATATAACTATGACAATTACTTAAAAATGGATCTCTCCCCTATTTATCTGCAAAATACCCATTGCCAAATTATTTATTAAAATATTTCTATCTCTGATACCGAAATATAGACAAGATCTTTTATATCTTAATTCCACACATTATTTTGACTAAATGAAACAATATTTTCGTATATGATACCGAGTCACATACATTATTTTCACCCCTAATACCGAATTATATATATAAAAAATGTTTCTATATCTCTCTCTCTGTCTCTCTCTCTCTTTCTGTCTCTTTGTTTCTCTGTCTCTCTCCCTGTCTCTCTCTTTATCTCTGTCTCTCTCTCTCTATTCTCTGTCTCTCTCTCACACTCTCTCTCTCTCTCTCTGTGTCTCTCTCTGTGTCTCTCTCTCTGTGACTCTCTCTTTCTCTCTGTCTCTCTCTCTGTCTCTCTCTCTCTCTCTCTCTCTCTCTCTCTCTCTCTCTCTCTCTCTCTCTCTCTCTCTCTCTCTCTCTTTCTCTCCCTCTCTCTTGCTTTACTATACTCCCTCTAGCCCTCTCTCTCTCTCTCTCCCTGTCTCTGTCTCTGTCTGTCTGTCTCTCTCTATCTGTTTCTCTCTGTCTCCCTCTCCCCCCCCCTCTCTCTCTCCTTCCTCCCTCCCCCCCTCTCTCTCTCACTTACATCCCATCTTCAGCCACATCCTGGGCATAGGCGGCGTTAGGATAATAGACCTTGGGCGTTCCAGGTGACATAGTTTGACCTCCTGGGACCTGGTTTGGCACGAAGTCGTCGGCGATTTTGAAGTGTGGGAAGTCGTCTGTCCTGTAATGGAATTGTGTAATTTAGTAGTGTAATAGGAGTGGAATTCTGAAATGATATAGTGTAAGGACGTATGGTAGGATAGTGGTGAGATGGAATGAGGTATTGTGTGTGATAGGAGTGTGATAGGATTGTTTTATAGTGGATGGTGTAATCTGGTAGAATGGAATTGTGATGGATGTGGAATCTATATATACAATTAATGATATGATGTAATGTAATGATGTGATGTAATGAAGTTGTCATGAGGTAATTGTACTGAAAGACACACACAAGCGCACACACACACATACACACACACACACACACACACACACGCAAACAAACACACACACACACAAACACACACACACACATACACCCACGCACACACAAACAAACACACACTAATGCACAAACAAACACACACACACAAACACAAACAAACACACAAACACACAAACACACACCATCCACCTTCCTAACCCCGACGATACCTAAAATCTTCCGGGAATTGGTACACGCTGACATGACCGATTCCAAGGTCATTCCTGAATTCCGTGACGAGAAATTCCGGAATTCCATCCCGGTTAAAGTCATCCACCAAGACATCAAAAGGCTGGACATCTATGTTGATGATTCGTGACTTCACCTGCAAGGAAAAAGGAGGAAATTGATGCCTTATGATGATGATGATGATGATTATGACAATGATGATAGTAATAATGATAATGATGATGATGATGACGATGATGATGATGATGATAGTAATAATAATGATGATGATGATGATAACGATGATGATAGCAATAATAATGATGATGATGATGATGATAGTAATAATGATAATGATATTGATAACGATTATAACAAAATTATAATTAATAATGATGATGATAGTAATTGAGTTGTATCCATTAACAAGCCTATCTTTAACTCTAAATGGATGTATAGATAGATAGATGGGTGGATGGACAGATAGACGGATAGAAAGTAAGATTGTGGAGAGAGAGAGAGAGAGAGAGAGAGAGAGAGAGAGAGAGAGAGAGAGAGAGAGAGAGAGAGAGAGAGAGAGAGAGAGAGAGAGAGAGAGAGAGAGAGAGAGAGAGAGAGAAAAAGAAAAAAAAAAAAAAAAAAAAAAAAAAAAAAAAAAAAAAAAAAAAACAGAGAGAACAGAGAGGTGGGAAAGATTGAACGTTGACTAATAAGAAAGGAAGAAAGAAAGAAGGAGAGAAAATGAAATAAAAGAAGGGAAGAAATAAAGAAAGAAGGAGAGAAAATAAAATAAAAGAAGGAAAGAAATAAAGAAAGAAGGAGAGAAAATGCAAGAAAAGAAGGAAATAAATAAAGAAAGAAGGAGAGAAAATGAAAGAAAAGAAATAAATAAATAAAAAAACAAGGAGAGAAAATGAAAGAAAAGAAGGAAAGAAATAAAGAAACAAGGAAAGAAAACAAGGAAAGAAAATAAGGAAAGAAATAAAGAAACAAGGAGAGGAAATGAAAGAAAAGAATGAAAGAAATAAAGAGAGAAGGAAAGAAAACAAGGAAAGAAAATAAGGAAAGAAAATGAAAGAAAAGACGGAAGAGAAAATGAATGAAAAGAGAGAGAGAGAGAAAAAAAAAAAGCAAGAACAGAGAGAACCAAAAGGAAAACCCTAAACGAGAACCCGATCCTCACGAGCGTCGAGTCACTCCAGTCACCAGCCTCGCTTTCGGTCCAATAGATCGAAATCCTCTCACTGAAAAACTCTCCCGCGAGGATACAGTTGTAGTCCTTTCCGCCAGCGCTTAGTGTCACCATATCGAAGTGGATGTCCGGGCCGTCGCTCGCTATAATGTGCTCCTGCCATCCTTCGCTGAATCCGGTTCCTTCATTCTCGAACCACAGTAGGTCATGTTTTGTGGGACCTGCAGGTATCACAGCTGGTTATGTTTTGTGGGACCTGCAGGGATCACAGCTGGTTATGTTTTGTGGGACCTGCAGGAATCACAGCTGGTTATGTTTTGTGGGACCTGCAGGAATCACAGCTGGTTATGTTTTGTGGGACCTGCAGGAATCACAGCTGGTTATGTTTAGTGGGACCTGCAGGAATCACAGCTGGTTATGTTTAGTGGGACCTGCAGGGATCACAGCTGGTTATGTTTTGTGGGACCTGCAGGAATCACAGCTGGTTATGTTTTGTGGGACCTGCAGGAATCACAGCTGGTCATGTTTTGTGGGACCTGCAGGAATCACAGCTGGTTATGTTTTTGTGGTACCTGCAGGAATCACAGCTGGTCATGTTTTGTGGGACCTGCAGGGATCACAGCTGGTTATGTTTTGTGGGACCTGCAGGAATCACA
This sequence comes from Penaeus japonicus, assembly GCA_017312705.2. Taxonomy (NCBI): domain Eukaryota; kingdom Metazoa; phylum Arthropoda; class Malacostraca; order Decapoda; family Penaeidae; genus Penaeus; species Penaeus japonicus. The sequence goes on along the minus strand of BOPN01002663.1, from coordinate 154,293 downwards.
GCTGGTTATGTTTTGTGGGACCTGCAGGATTCACAGCTGGTCATGTTTTGTGGGACCTGCAGGAATCACAGCTGGTCATGTTTTGTGGGACCTGCAGGAATCACAGCTGGTTATGTTTAGTGGCACCTACAGGAAACGCTTGATGGGATTATCGTTGTGTTTATGTTTTGTTTAGTATTATTAGGATCATTGTTGTTATTGTCTTTATTTTTATTGCGATAATGATCATGGTTGCCGGAATTCGTAATCTCTTGCAATCATTATTCCAAAATATTTATGCCATCATCCTCATTCTCATTCTCATCCTCATCTTCATCTTCATCCTCCTCCTCATCATCACCCTCCTCCTCCTCCTCACCCTCATCATTATCACAGTTATAAAAATCACCATCATAATCACTAAGCCTCCCATCATTACCAACATCATTAACACCATATCTATTACTCGTTAATAACCAGAACCCTCTATCGGAAAGAACCCAAATCCAGCCACCGGAGGCAAGGTCACTGACCTATGATCGGCCTGTGGAACCGCGCAGTGAGGGCGTCAAGATCTCCGTCTAAATCCATGTCCCTCCAGATCACGCGATGGTACGCCCACTGTCCCTGTTGGGGAAAGATTGAACGTTGTCCAGTAAGAAAGGAAGGAAGAATGAAAGAAGGAAAGGAAGTGAAGGAAAAGAAGGAGAGGAATAAAGAAAGAAGGAGAGAAAATGAAAGAAAAGAAAGAAGGAGAGAAGGAAAGAAAGAAGGAGAGGAAATGAGAGAAAAGATGGAAAGAAGGAAGGAAATAAGATTAATGAAAGAAAGGAAAGAAGGAAAGAAATGGAAAGAAAAAGAAAAAAGAAGGAAAGAAAGAAAATTAAAGAAAAAGAAAAAAAGAAGGAAAGAAAAGGAAAAAAACAAAGAAAAGAAACAAAGAAAAGGAAAAAAAAGGAAAGAAAAAGAAAAGAAAGAAGACAAAAAGAAAAGAAAATGAAAAAAAATAAAAAAAAGGGAAAAAAAAACGAAAGAGAAAGAAAAAAAAAAGTTAAATCAGAAAAAAAACGCAGCTTACATCATCATTGCTAGCAATATTGTAGGGCCCGTCGGCAGGATCCTTCGTGGTGTCATACATCTGCAATTGTCCGTCGGTTTTTCCAGGCATAAGGAAACCCGAAGTCCAGATGACACCCTCGGCTCCAGCAACAGAACCTTTCGGAGGAAGAAAATGTTATACTGATGTTTGGACCCTTTTTAAGGAGTGTCACTATTGGTTTGTATCATAGAGAGCACTTTGATTAAGTGGATGAGAGTGTTATTGTCTGGTGGACGTCGGAAAAGTGTAAGTTGGAGAGAGCGAGTGAAGCTCTGTTGTTGGGTGATGATATATACAAAAAAAAAATAAAAATAAAAAAAATAAATAAAATAAAAACGGATATAGACGGATACGTATTCCACAGAAATAAATCCTATCACGGGATAGCAAAAAGGGATTTTTAAAAATTCTTAAGAAAAAACCTAGTTAGTCTTACTAGGGATATAGTCGGAATAGGTAGATGATATATATCTAGAAAAAAAATCCTAGTCAGTATTACTAAGGAGACAATTGGTGTAGGTAGATAATAAATATCTAGAAAAAAAAACCTAGTCAGTCTTACGAAACAGATAATCGGAGTAGACATATGATAAATATCTAGAAAAAATACCCTAGTCAGGCTTACTGGAGATATAATCAGAATAGACAGATACTAAATATCTAGAAAAAGTCCTTCTTACTAGGGAGATAATCGGAGTAAACAGATGATAAATATCTAGAAAAGAAAACCTAGTCAGTCTTACTAGAGAGACAATCGGAGTAGAAAGATGATAAATATCTAGAAAAAAAACCCTAGTCAATCTTACTAGAGATATAATCAGAATAGACAGATACTAAATATCTAGAAAAAGTCCTTCTTACTAGGGAGACAATCGGAAAAGGTAGCTGATAAATATCTAGAAAAAGAACTTACTGGGAAGATAATCGGGGTTGTTCGGCCAGACTGCAGACTCGTCCACGACCTCAATATTCCACGCTGCAATGTCGTCAAGGAAACGACCTGGAGACTTCATTCTGTATTCGACGTCCACCTTGAAGAAAAGGTATATATATATATTTTTTTCTCCTTGTGTTGACTTCCTCTTTCGTGTTCTTTTTACTTTTATTCTTACGCGTATGGTTATTTAGTTTTATCTATATCGTCATGATTGTGTATCTATTTATTCATTCATTCTTGCGTATAAGGTCCTTTTTTTATAATTCTTCTACTTGTGTGTTTTATTTTTTTTTATTTTGTTCTTACACATGTACGCATTTCTTATATAATTCTTCTATGTGTGTTTTTTATTCTTTATCCTATTCTTACACATGTACGTGTTTCTTGTATAATTCCTCCTACGTGTGTAATTTTTTTCTTATTTCATTCCTACACATGTACGCATTTCTTGTATAATCCTTCTAAGTTTGTATTTTATTTCTTATTTCATTCCTATACATGTACGCATTTCTTGTATAATCCTTCTAAGTTTGTATTTTATTTTTTATTTCATTCTTACACATGTACGCATTTCTTATATAATTCTTCTACGTGTGTGTTTTATTGTTTTATTCTATTCTTACACATGTACGCATTTCTTGTATAATTCTTCTACATGTGTATTTTATCTTTATCCTATTCTTCCGCATGTACGCATTTCTTGTATAATCCTCCTAAGTCTGTATCTTATTTTCTTATCCTATTCATACACACGTACGTATTTCGGCAAATACGCAAGCTTTTCCTCAGGTACTTTGGTATTCAAGTCCGAACTTACTGCGCCAAAAGGATCAAAACTCGAGATGTAGAGGTTCCATCGGTCTATGTAATCGAGAGTCACGTCTTCTGAGAAGTAGAGTTCCATGAAGGCACCGTGCTGTTGGGGTCATGGGAGGTCATGGGAGGTCATGGGGTTAGTGGAGTTTGGTAGAAGGCAAATATCTACCCACGTACAAATGCATACATATGCTAGCATGTATACACACACACACACACACACACAGACAGACATACACAGACACACACACATACACATAAACACACACACATAAACACGGCACATACACACACACACACACACACACACGTACACACACACACACACACGCGTACACACACACAGACCCACACACATACACACACACACACACACACACTTACTTGTATCATCTTTAGCCCATTAATCCCTAGAAAGATAGACCCAATGATTATAATCAAGTTCTCATGAGCATAGAATATGATACAAGAGAGACCGATAATATCACAAAATGACATTTCTTTTATACCGCGTGTGTTGCGAGGAAATAAAGAGCAACGTCGTGTGTATATCGTGGATAAATGGAATGAATTTCAGATATCTAAACCCTCTCTCTCTCTCTATCTTTCTCTCTCTATATATATCTTTCTTTCTTTCTCTATCTCTCTCCCTCTCTCTCTCTCTGTTTCTACTTCTTTCTCTCTCTCTCTCTCTCTCTCTCCCTCTCTCTCTCTCTCTCTCTCTCTCTTTTTCTCTCCCTCCCTTTCCCTCCCCTATCTCTCTCTTTCTCTCTCTCTCTCCCTTTCCCTCCCTTCCTCTCTCTCTCCCCCTCTCTCTCACTCTCCCTCCCCCCCTCACTCCCTCCCTTTCCCTCCCCTATCTCTCTCTCTCTCTC
>BOPN01002663.1:143087-145587 GCA_017312705.2 Penaeus japonicus | reverse complement strand
CTTCATCATATCCTCCTTTATCACCATCTCTTCTCCAACTCTCCATCCACCTATTTTTTCTCCTTTTGAATTCGTATTTATGAAAGACTCTTACCGAGAAGCGAAGTAGGAAAACTAGTGCCAAATCTCAGCGAGTGTGCGGTTCGTTTGCACTCCACTTCTGGGATTTAGCCTCGAGGGTTATTTGGGTTACGTTACTGACCTCGGCACACTGACGAACACACTAGACAGGCTGATGATGTGTGTGTGTGTGTGTGTATATATATATATATATATATATATATATATATATATATATATATATATATATATATATATATATATATATATATATATATATATATATATATATATATATATATATATATATATATGTATGTATGTATGTATGTTTATCTATATATATACATCCATGCACACAAACACACACACACATCTCTCGCCCTCTCTCTCTCTCTCTCTCTCTCTCTCTCTATATATATATATATATATATACATATATATATATATATATATATATATATATATATATATATATATATGTATATATATATATATATATATATATATATATATATATATAAACACATATACATATATATATATATATATATATATATATATATATATATATATATATATATATATATATATATATATACATATATATATATATATATATATATATATATATATATATATATATATATATATATATATATATATATATATATATATATATATATATATATATATATATATGAACACACGCACACACACACACGCACACACGCACACACATATGCACATGTATACATACACTGATATAAACATGTATATACATACACAATCACACTTATGATATGCCCATACCATACATGTATGTAACTGGAGAGAGAAGCATATGATTGACAAGTTTGCGACGGAGGGGATGATGGGAAAGGGGAGAGGAGAGAGAGGAGAGGAGAGAGGGGAGAGGGGAGAGGAGAGAGGAGAGAGGAGAGAGGAGAGAGGGGAGAGGGGAGAGGAGAGAGAGGAGAGGAGAGAGCAGAGAGGAGAGAGGGGAGAGGGGAGAGGAGAGAGGAGAGGAGAGAGGAGAGAGGAGAGAGGAAAGAGGGGAGAGGGGAGAGGAGAGAGAGGAGAGGAGAGACGAGAGACGAGAGAGGAGAGAAGGGAGAGGGATGGGGAAGAGAATAATAACTGATAGAAAGATAAGAATGAGTTAAAAAATAACAGGAAAACTTAAATCCAAACCAGCATCACAGGTACAAATTAACACGACACAACGTTGAAAACAAAACCAAAACCAAAACGGGGGAATTCTCAACTAAGTAAACATTAATAACAACCCTACGAATAATCAGAAACGAAACGAAAGGACCAACAAAGCCACACCACGTAAGCTGACGACCACCAGAAATAATCCCCAACATACAAAACAGATACTCAGACCTCGAGAACGGAAAAGATCGGTCGGAGTCCCAGTCGACAACCAGTTCAGTGAGATAACACCGGAAGCTGCACTTGAGTCAGGCGATAACGGCGAAGCTAATAAGAGTCCAGATGCCGTAATAAATTTCCTACACAGAACAGGGGGTCCCTAAGACTATGAGCCTCCATTCAATAACATATAAATTCTTCAGAAAAGTCAAAATAGATCGTATTTGCGAAATATCATATTCTAACCATCTTAAGGAACAAAGTATATTTTTAAGTGTATTCTCTCTCTCTCTCTCTCTCTCTCTCTCTCTCTCTCTCTCTCTCTCTCTCTCTCTCTCTCTCTCTCTCTCTCTCTCTCTCTCTCTCTCTCTCTCTCTCTCGCTCTCTCTCTCTCTCTCTCTCTCTCTCTCTCTTACACACACACACACTCTCTCTCTTTTTCTCTCTCTCGCGCTCTCTCTCGCTCTAACCTATGTTACCTCATCCTTTTGAGATGTACGTAATCACTTGCCTCAATAAACTCGTCAAAGTAAAAAAAAAAAGTCTCTCTCTCTCTCTCTCTCTCTCACTCTCTCTCTCTCTCTCCCTCTCTCCCTCTCTCTCTCTCTCTCTCTCTCTACATATATATATATATATATATATATATATATATATATATATATATATATATATATATATATAAAGATGGAGCAGCGACCATCAAGCTCCAATAAACGATAAAATCCCAGTCAAAGAGAGGTGTTAGTCAAGCGATACCATTCCATCAAGACTATTTACATCGCCATCTTTCTTAGGGGAAGTTGGGAACGAATATTTATGCAATCTAAGCTTTGCAGATGATATTGGTCTTCAGCGAGCCAGCTAATTAATTGACCAACTTTTTGGAATTTAGATGAATTAGATTGAAAAGTAATGTTCAAGATTCGAGTCTAAATTGAAGAAATATAAGTTCAGGGTAAAAGGTTTGAGTGTGTATAAACACACACACACAGACATATATATATATATATATATATATATATATATATATATATATATATATATATATATATGTGTGTGT
>BOPN01002663.1:108087-110587 GCA_017312705.2 Penaeus japonicus | reverse complement strand
ATTCAGGATCTAATCTGACGGATGAATATGAGATTAACATTCAGGATCTAATCTGACGGATGAATATGAGATTAACATTCAGGATCTAATCTGACGGATGAATATGAGATTAACATTCAGGATCTAATCTGACGGATGAATATGAGATTAACATTCAGGATCTAATCTGACGGATGAATATGAGATTAACATTCAGGATCTAATCTGACGGATGAATATGATATATATATATATACATATATATATATATATATATATATATATATATATATATATATATATATATATATATATATATATCAGATAAACCCATTATACACAAAACATATTTATTACAAGATGAGACTTCAGTTTCGAAATCCACCTGGATTTCATCTTCAGGTGTATAGCGAGTTTATCTGCTATTTTATCAACACGGAAGAGTGTTTTGCAAGTCATATATATATATATATATATATATATATATATATGTGTGTGTTTGTGTGTGTGTATATATGTGTATATGTATATATATGCATATATATGTATATATATGTGTGTGTGTGTGTGTGTGTGTGTGTGTGTGTACATGTATGTATGTATGCATGTATGTATGTGTGTACGTGTGTATGTATGTATGTGTGTGTGTGTGTGTGTGTGTGTACGTGTGTATGCATGTATGTATGTGTGTGAGTCGTGTAGCTATCTCACGAATCCATTTTTCATTCTGTTTTGCACTCTGGTGATACTTCCAAAGCCAGAAGTCATATTCCTTACCAAGGGCCACAGCTGCCAGAGCAACGACGAAGAAACAGCTGATCTGATTCATGTTGCTGTATGGTGTGGCGAAAAAATCCAACGCTGTGACTTTTATACCATAGCTTGCTCCCCCTTATCAAATAACGATAAATCAAAACATGTCTATGGCTTGGGAACCAGCTGATGATAAGTGGACTAAATTAAGCTTAGTGGGATCCAGACACTGTGATTCATACTTCTGAGAGTTTGTTTATCTGAATTAGAATTTGAAGTTAATTTCAGCTTCCATAGTGTTCGATATGGCTATGGAGGGAGTGTGTTCTCGATGTGACTTTCATATGTTCATGAAGTCAAGTTGATGTATTGACGAATTCATGATTTATCTATTTTTTTATATGAAGAAGATAGATGATATACTTACTTTTTTTATTTTGTTCATTTACGAATATAAAGTTCCTGTGTTTTTATTGAAGAAAAGGTTTATATCGTCATGGAAACAGACACTACAATGCTCACACATAAGAAATATTTATGTCGGTTTTACTTTTATAAAATCGGGTTTTAATTCGAGTTTATGAGAGGTACCAGTTTCATACCTAACTCACTGAGGTTAGTGGTAGATTTTTCCCGCATTTTGGGTTATGTTAAGTTATGTACAAAATCTGCGATTACTTGATATTGATATTGGTTATTTTCTAACGAATGTTCATGTCATGTGCTACAATAAAAAACAACTGATGTGCGCAAAAAAAAAAAAAAAGAAAAAAATGCGTGCATCCAACTCAAAAGAAATAATTATAATCTACGATTCTTGGTTTTCGCATATTCATTTTTCACTTTCACTTCACATTTTGAAAAGTCATTGTTTATGTTGTGTTTATATATAACATACATAAAAAACAAGGCCATAATTAATATTATATAAATCAGTATATAAATCAGTCAGTTAATCATTAATCTGTTGTGTATTATAACGAGGAAAACATCCAGTATCTTATTATAAACATCATGATGTGTAAAATGTTTTCTGTAATCTAACCCTTTCATCTGAATAAGAATACTTAATCAGTTAAACAAATATATAGTTCTCGTGTTTTTATTGATCAAGGGGTTCATATCGTCAAGGAAAAAAAGAAACCATAGTGCTCACAAACGAGGAAAATTTATGTCGATCTCACATGTGAATAAATCGTGTATTTATTCACGTTTAAAGAAGACATTAGTTATATGTAAGATTCCTTGAGTCGGTGATACCACTGTGCGGTCGCCTCTCAGTCAATCCCTGGTATTTGGGACACTCAATTTTTCTTGGTCTTTTACTTCTGTGGGTAGGCCCTGCACAGCGCCCTCTGGAGCGCGTCCTGCATCGTGCACGAGGCGTAGAAGCGTCCTCGGGACTCGGTGCCGGAGGTCATGGTGACGTCCTCGATGTAGACGTACATGTTCATGTCGTGCGGAATCCCTGGCATCTTGGACACTCAATTTTTCTTGACCTTTTACTTCTGTGGGTAGGCCCTGCACAGCGCCCTCTGGAGAGCGTCCTGCATCGTGCACGAGGCGTAGAAGCGTCCTCGGGACTCGGTGCCGGAGGTCATGGTGACGTCCTCGATGTAGACGTACATGTTCATGTCGTGCGGGTGACCCTCACGCCACATGTTGGAGTAGAGGGGCACTGGCACTCCGTCCAGGTTGGCCCACTGCCCGCTCTCCCGGGTGAAGCCCACCCACATGTAGCCGTAGGGCCTGTAGTCCGCTCCTGTTA
>BOPN01002663.1:100587-103087 GCA_017312705.2 Penaeus japonicus | reverse complement strand
GTCGTGCGGGTGACCCTCACGCCACATGTTGGAGTAGAGGGGCACTGGCACTCCGTCCAGGTTGGCCCACTGCCCGCTCTCCCGGGTGAAGCCCACCCACATGTAGCCGTAGGGCCTGTAGTCCGCACCTGTCATGAGTACGTGGCATTGTGACTCAGTGTTGCGTTTAGGGGCATCACTGTTTAAGAAGATTTCCTTGATTTGAGTTCTATAAGACAGACTTTCAGGATCATGGCTTGATAGAGATATCCGCATGTTGAACACTGCTAAACAACCTTTTCAGTAATCTTGCTATTTAACGAGATATCCATGTTTTGAACACTAATGAACATTATTAAGGAACATCATCATTTCCGCATTTTGAACCCTATCAAATAGACTTTCAGCAACGTCACTATTCAATAAGATATCTATGTTTTGGATGCATTTAAACACGACTGTTCAACTGTACAAAACGTGCACGTTGGATCTAACGAAAAATCCGGTGGTCTCGGAAACCGCGCCTTACCCGCCGTTGCCCAAGCCTCTGCGAAGGCCTCGAGCTGCGACGTCGAGTCAATGGAGGCGAGGTCCACCTTCCAGCCGCTCTCGCTCAGCCCGATGCACATTTCGCGGGCGTCCTCCCAGCTGATGTCCGTCTCGCCCGAGTCGAGGGCGTGGAAGCATCCTCCCTCCGCCTCGAAGAAGGGGGCGGGGCACTGGGCACCTGCACGCGAGGGTTTAGAATTCAGAAAAAAAGAAAATAATTGCGACATATTTAGATAACCTCTTTCTGTCGTCCAGGATGTCCTTTTTGATAAAGGAGACACTCCAACAATTCGAAAAGTAGAACAACAAAGGTCCGTCTGTCAAACTTAAAAAAAGAAAAAGAAAAAAACAAAGATAATCAGGTAGAAAACTAGACTGCACATTAGAGTACCAACCAACAGTCACAGCCACTGCCGCCACCACGAGTAAGTTCTTCAAGCAGTGCATGGTGATGATGATGTGTGTGCAACCTCCGGACTAACAAGGGCTTTTATATCTCAACCATCCTTGGCAAAAGTGTTGTTGCGTAACTGGTCGTCAGGGGAAAAAATATTGATAGAAGGAATTCTCACTTTTTTGTGATGGAATCGAAATGAGAGTGCGAGTCAGGTATGATAATGCATGTTCATCTTTGCTATTAATTCTCTCTTCATTCCCTCGTTATACTGACTGAGATAAACATTAATTATTTTCATAACAGTGTCATTAAATATCAGAACAGTAATGGGTAAGGATAATTATAATAATGATAATGATTATGCATATGATACAGATTGTAATCGTAAATATATAAGTGATTTGAAAGCGATGATGATAGAAATTAATAGTGGCGATAAACATGACATTAATGAGGAATTAGACAGAATAATTCTCACTACAATGATAGTTATGATGAAAAATATTAATCCTGAAGTAATAATAATGATAATGATTTTGATAATGGAAATGATAATAGTAACAGCACAGTAGTAGTGATGATGGCAACCCATCCTACCTTAAGCCACAAACTGTCATATCTCTCCATTATACACTAACAATTCAATCATTATTTATTAAAATTATTCATCATATCTTTTATTTGTTTGTCAGTTTCTATTTTGTTCTTGTGTTGCCCTCTTTGTCAAATTTATAGATTTTGGGAAATATGGAGTATTCACGCTGAATTAAATCAAATTTTGTTATTATTATTATTATCGTAGTTATTACTCTCATTACCATCATCATCACCAGTATTATTGTTATTACTGTTTTATGATCAGCATTATCTTAATGATTATTGTTGTTGTTATCATCATTGTCATCATAATTATAGGTATTGTTATTATACAGCTTTTGTCATTTTTATTATCATTATTGTTATTATCATTATTATTGTTGTTATAGTTATTATCTTTATATTGTCATTATTATCATCATCTTTATTGTTATTGTTAATATCTGTCATTATCATCATCATTATAGTTATCATTATTGCCCTTATTATTATTGTAATTTATCATCATTGTTAATACTATCAATATCATTATTTCATTATTAACAATGTTATTATCTATTTAATGATCACTATCCTTATTATCATCATTATCATCACTATTCTTAAAATTATCATCAATATCCCTATCATCATGATAATCATAATCATCAACATTGTCAGTCATCATTATCATCATTATTATCATTATCATCATCATTATCATCATTACCATTATTATCATCATCATTGCTATTGTCATCGCTATCATATTCTATATTGTTATCAGAATTATAATTATCACTGTCAGCATCACTATTGTTATCTTGTCACAATACTGTTATAATGAAAATCATCACTATTTTCTTTTCATGATTATCATGATAACAAATTATTACTATTACTGTTATTATTATCATTATCTTTATTGATATCATTATCATCATCATTATTATCATTACTATCATTACCATCTTTATCATTATCCTTATTATTATTATC
>BOPN01002663.1:28087-90587 GCA_017312705.2 Penaeus japonicus | reverse complement strand
TTGGTCAATATGCACCGTATTTTATTTCTGATACGATATATATATATATATATATATATATATATATATATATATATATATATATGTGAGAATTATATATTATGCTTATATAAGATATTAATTACAGCAATAGATCCATATACATATATATGCATTTTCGCACCCTTAATCAGCGAGGCAATCGCCGGGTCAGGTCAGGTCAACTTTGGGTGATGGGTGGTTCACATATTCTTGCTATCCCACAGACCTAGACCCTCAGAACGTGCTTAATTCCTCGATAGTCACGCTTCCTACATTCCAGACTACCTTGCCACGTTCCTACCGCTGGGGACGTCGGATGCGAACCCCTTCCATATAAGCAGGATGTTTGGAAAATACTGACAGACCGGGGATCGACACGCTACCACCGTGACGCCTGATTTCCTCGCCTGTTCATACGTGTTGTGATATTGTTTATTGCTGTGACCATTGTGCTGTAGTGAATATTTCTATCGTACACCATAACGACAGACTATCTGCATTATGGAATAAACCTGTAATGTTCAAACCCTGTGTCTGATATCACTCGCTATTTTGTGCTGGATTGTCAGTTACGACAGACTAAGACAACCTAACTAAGAGAGAGAGAGGAGGGGTGAGAGAGAGGTGTTTGCTATCTGGGTAAGTGTATTTCTCGGTCATCTAATAAAGTACATTGACAAATTGAATGTCTATGCAGTCCCACCTCTGCCACCAGTTGCAACCCCGGTGTTCCCTGGTGCTCTACCCTGGGGAACACCATAAACAACAGGGTTGAAGTCTGAAAAACAATCATTTACACAAACATATTGGACAAGGTTCGATTAAAAGACCTTGAAAAACATTTTAAATATTGCAAACGACTCCAAAGAGTTGTGTTTGTGAAGATTATATAAATGTATTCTGTAACAATTTACCAATGATTTTTTTTCTTTTTTATAGTATTTTACTTTGTATGACATAAAAAAATATTTGCAAACAAGATTCATATTCCAAATTTGCAAGGATCTATTCTTTCCTAACTTTTCATTGTAGAATTGGCACCAAATATCAAGCTTGTATGCACTGTTTTCAGTTATCAATTTTTAAACTTGGAGCTTTAGCTGGTGCAAATGTTTTCCTTGAGGCAGTGCATATCGAAAGAGATGCCACACAAATTTCCCAGTTAAAGAGACAACATACATAACAAACCCACACCAGCCTCCTCTTTCAGGCACAGACTCGGGTAAAGATACCTGTGGGAGGTGGTACACAGAAACAGCAAAGTGTAAACTTCGAAAGGGACTACAAAAATGCACCCTGCAGTGCCTGAGGTGCCTGAAGGCTGATAAATAACAATTATGAGAAATCCAGAGTCCCTTTTCTCAACCCTGAGAGGCACCTAGTTCCTACCATCAAGATAGAGAATGTGGTATGTGTAATTTGGTTCACTGAGACGTTTTTTTTTTTTACAAACATAAATGGAAAGATAAAGAGAAACAAATGCAAAAGAGTAAGCTAATCATTTAATAGGCTAAAGTATGTGGGAATTACACAAAGCACGTTGTTTCCTTCTCTTAGCAGAAAGTTTCTTCTGGTGGATTTCTTACTGCCACCATAATTATCATCCCAACACAACACATAATCTTTATACTCGCTAACCCTCTCCCTGAAAAATTGTCACTTAAAATACCTTTTCTAGCAACACAATTTTCACTGACCTTTCCTAGCACTTTGTCGGCTGTCCAGCAGAAGATGATAGGGATCATGATGCTGTATGTGAGGCATAGACATTGCCAGAAACGGCATTTCATTTCTGTAACAATAATGTACACAATTGCGATGGAGAAGGCGACAGAATAAGCCGTAAGTGCCACAGCAGGAGAGCTGAAATACTGGGACACCTGTAGCTGACACTCGTGGATGTTGCATACATGTTCACATACTTTTCGGATCCGGGTCACTTCCGCCTTGCTCAGACGATCTTCGGCTGTGGCTTTTACTGTAAAACATTCTTTGACAAGGTGGGGGGCTTCAGCAGTAGATTCATTAGTGTTTATGTCTGTAGTTAATGTTTCGTGTACGTCATGTATTTTACTCTCAAGAAAACAGCTGATCAGAAATATAGAAAAACTGTGAATAGAGGCAATTATGGCAAATATACATTGAAATGCAACTCTGAATATAAGGAGTACTAGTTGCCAGGTTACCGGAAAAGTGATTCGAAAGAACGACAGGGAAGTGTTGTACAATAACGAAATGAAAAAAACTATTTGGAAAATATTAGTGAACATGAAGCCTTTATCCTGGACTATGGACCAGCTGTACATGGTGTGGCTGGGTAAGCACTTATCCAGGTGGGACAAAAGAGAAGCCAGATGGTCTTGACTGAACCATATGTAGATCAGTAAAATAGATACTGCCGTTGACTCTACAGCATAAATGATGCCATATATTGCACTATAAGTGGCACTTATCATTCTTGAGTTTTCTGGTGCCTCATAAACAAAAACTGAAATGATGATAATTACGACGTACACAAAAAGAACGAATGCCGACCACACTTGCAGATATCTCCTTCGCCTCAGCCCCGGGAACATGGCTTCACAGTTGTCTTTGTTCCAAGAGAAAGGAAACCCTCCAAGAAGCCTCATGACTGAAGCCCAAAGGCGAAACAGACGCACGAAGACCGGCTGTCCTAAAGCCATGTTGGGATGTTTCCAAAATGCAGTATATTTGCTGTTCCAGGAACGGGGACTGACCTCACCCAGTGGAGGGAGGATGAAGATCTAAACACAACTTGGTTCTTGCAGTGCTATTAGGGTAATGGCTCGTTTCATCTTCTGTCAGCGACTCAGTTGTAATCAATAAGGCAATTAAGTTAACGAATTCTGTTGGATGGGCTGTGCAAAGCAATATGACTAGCAAGCACTTTAGTGCGATTATATGCAAATATTGTATGAAAAGAAGTACCCTTAGCAAACTTGCTGTCAATCAAATTGAATTAAGAGACTTGTCGTGTTTACTATTGTAACATTAAGATATTGGAATGAGTGTATCGACTGGAATTGAATAGTTCTGAGGAGAGAAAATATAAGAAGAGGAGAAAGAATAAGAAAGAGACAGGGGAGGAAGGGAGAGAAAGAGAAAAAATTTTACTGTAAAAGTAGACAGCAAGATGCAAGAAAGAAAAACACAATAAAGGTTGAGGAGACGCAGAGCTCTCATAACATAACCTGATTAAGTTAAATTTCGTAGATATATTCGGAAATTGATCTTCCTGCCTGCTTTGCTTCCTGAGCAATGCACTCCCAACCTTGTTCTTCCTCAACTCGTGCTGCCGCTCGTCCTCCCCGTTCCGTGCAACATCTTGCCCGACGAGAGAGACAGACGAGTATCTGGCGAAGGGTTTTGCATCTTCACAGATCATCACGTGCTACTGTTGCAACATGCTTCCATATATCTTCCATTTTCTTTGTTTTATTCGTTGGTGATTTGTTTACTTGCATAAAAGAAATTTGTCTGACCATAAAACTACAACACTTCTATCACACTAAGTCTAAAGTCAAAGTCAAAATGATATGGACTCTAATCTACAATTTTAGTCTATTACAACACTGATAAAGCCTCTTGCCCACATTGAAATAAAACCAGTATAGAATGCAGCATAACTGGCACTAGTGCCTGCCTGGGAGTCAAACTAATGAATCTATTCCTGTCTCCAATGGATCAAAATAAATAACGGAAGGTACTACACCGGAGAGTCACAAACTATCTTGGTCATCAATATTGCTAATATATAAACTGTTGTACAATATGCCTTGAAGCAGCAATTGGGCGAAAGGTCTTCGGCATAACCGTGTGTGTGTGTATGTATATATTTATTTATGTATATATGTATATGTATATATAATATATATATTGGTTAATTGCATTTTGGGATTGAGAAACACATATCAATTTACAATGTTAATAAAAGTAAAAGTAATTGAAAATAACCCCTTTGAGGTACACATGGAAAAAGGTCAGATCTTAGGTTACAGCCAAGTGCAAGATCACACTGATAGGGAACTTGTATTATCTGTGAACAATTAAGAATGGGATACACATAGAACTACAAGTGGAAAGATACAGAACTATCTGAGACTTGAACATAAACTCAGATATTGGTTACATAAAACCCACAAACTGTGTAAGTGTAGGTATGTATATATGTATATATGCATACATACATACATACATACATACATACACACACACACACACACACACACACACACACACACACACACACACACACATATATATATATATATATATATATATATATATATATATATATATATATATATATATATATATATATAGACACACACACACACATATGTGTGTGTGTGTGTGTGTGTAAATATATGTGCATATATTGCATGTATGCTAAAGCCAAAATATTTCCATTTCATCATCTCTTGTTCCTTTTCTTCCTTTATTTTCATTGCTCTGCGCCCTTGAACTGCAGCAATATGACAAGGTAGGTGGCGCTGAAGCTGGCGATCTGAAAAGAAAATACACTCAGTAAAAGGGTCAAGTAAGGTCAGTGAACAGGTAATATTCATTGCATGGAACGTTTGTTGCAAAAGAGGCAGACGTTCAGTGTTTTTTTTTTTTTTGTTTTGTTTTGTGTGTGTGTTTGTGTGTGTGTGTGTGTGTGTGTGTGTGTGTGTGTGTGTGTGTGTGTGTGTGTGTGTGTGTGTGTGTGTGTGTGTGTGTGTGTGTGTGTGTGTTCTGCGTAGATTATGTGTATCACTCACATCAACAAGCCTGGCTTTGGCTGCAACGAAAAAGCCACCGACGCTAAACTTCGGGAAATTATCCAGCAAGTCCAGAAGATAAGTCAGCTGAAACATTAAAAAATCTCTTATTATATATATAAAAAAAACATTCACAAAAGCATTACTATGCAAAGTAATATTAACACTAAGTCTAAACTAGAAACCTTAAAATACAAAAAAAATGAAATGAATAATAGCTCTCCCAAAAAACACCATGAACTCAAAAAAACACGAATTATACATTCTAGGAAAAATCATAAAACAAAATCATATGACCACAAGCTTTAAGAAGTCCCTCTCACCTGCATAGCCACGTCGGGGTCAGAGGTCATAAGCCGATACTTGGCTACGGCGTAACGGAGAGAGGTCACCTGGAGAAGAGACGGACTTATAGTTCGCTGTGACAAATGTTCTGGAAGAATACGAATGAGAAGAAATGACGGAGTAAGATGTTTAATTAACGGTATTAAATTACACGGATCAAATGAAGATGTGTTATCGATACTTTAGTTTAAATAGTCTGGCACTGTGGGATTATATTTTTCGTTTACGTGTCTCTTACGCAGATAGTGACTTTAATTGGACGCTGCAGTTAGCCAGAAAGTTGGTCAATATGCACCGTATTTTATTTCTGATACGGATATATATATATATATATATATATATATATATATATATATATATATATATATATATATATGTGAGAATTATATATTATGCTTATATAAGCTTATATAAGATATTAATTACAGCAATAGATCCATATACATATATATGCATTTTCGCACCCTTAATCAGCGAGGCAATCGCCGGGTCAGGTCAGGTCAACTTTGGGTGATGGGTGGTTCACACATTCTTGCTATCCCACAGACCTAGACCCTCAGAACGAGCTTAATTCCTCGATAGTCACGCCTCCTACATTCCAGACTACCTTGCCACGTTCCTACCGCTGGGGACGTCGGATGCGAACCCCTTCCATATAAGCAGGATGTTTGGAAAATACTGACAGACCGGGAATCGACACGCTACCACCGTGACGCCTGATTTCCTCGCCTGTTCATACGTGTTGTGATATTGTTTATTGCTGTGACCCTTGTACTGTAGTGAATATTTCTATCGTGCACCATAACGGCAGACTATCTGCGTTATGGAATAAACCTGTAATGTTCAAACCCTGTGTCTGGCATCACTCGCTATTTTGTGCTGGATTGTCAGTTACGACAGACTAAGACAACCTAACTAAGAGAGAGAGAGGAGGGGTGAGAGAGAAGCGTTTGCTATCTGGGTAAGTGTATTTCTCGGTCATCTAATAAAGTACATTGACAAATTGAATGTCTATGCAATCCCACCTCTGCCACCAGTTGCAACCCCGGTGTTCCCTGGTGCTCTACCCTGGGGAACACCATAAACAACAGGCTTGAAGTCTGAAAAACAATCATTTACACAAACATATTGGACAAGGTTCGATTAAAAGACCTTGAAAAACATTTTAAATATTGCAAACGACTCCAAAGAGTTGTGTTTGTGAAGATCATATAAATGTATTCTGTAACAATTTTCCAATGATTTTTTTTTATAGTATTTTACTTTGTATGACATAAAAAAATATTTGCAAACAAGATTCATATTCCAAATTTGCAAGGATCTATTCTTTCCTAACTTTTCATTGTAGAATTGGCACCAAATATCAAGCTTGTATGCACTGTTTCCAGCTATCAATTTTTAAACTTGAAACTTTAGCTGGTGCAAATGTTTTCCTTGAGGCAGTGCATATCGAAAGAGATGCCACACAAATTTCCCAGTTAAAGAGACGACAACATACATAACAAACCCACACCAACCTCCTCTTTCAGGCACAGACTCGGGTAAAGATACCTGTGGGAGGTGGTACACAGAAACAGCAAAGTGTAAACTTCGAAAGGGACTACAAAAATGCACCCTGCAGTGCCTGAGGTGCCTGAAGGCTGATGAATAACAGTTATGAGAAATCCAGAGTCCCTTTTCTCAACCCTGAGAGGCACCTAGTTCCTACCATGAAGATAGAGAATGTGATGTGTGTAATTTGGTTCAATGAGACGTATTTTATTGCAAACAGAAATTGGGAGACAAAGACAAACAAATACAAAAGAGTCAGCTAATCATTTAATAGGCTAAAGTAAGTGGGAATTACACAAAGCACGTTGTTTCCTTCTCTTAGCAGAAAGTTTCTTCTGGTGGATTTCTTACTGCCACCATAATTATCATCCCAACACAACACATAATCTTTATACTCGCTAACCCTCTCCCTGAAAAATTGTCACTTAAAATACCTTTTCTAGCAACACAATTTCCACTGACCTTTCCTAGCACTTTGTCGGCTGTCCAGCAGAAGATGATAGGGATCATGATGCTGTATGCGAGGCATAGACATTGCCAGAAACGGCATTTCATTTCTGTAACAATAATGTACACAATTGCGATGGAGAAGGCGACAGAATAAGCCGTAAGTGCCACAGCAGGAGAGCTGAAATACTGGGACACCTGTAGCTGACACTCGTGGATGTTGCATACATGTTCACATACTTTTCGGATCCGGGTCACTTCCGCCTCGCTCAGACGATCTTCGGCTGTGGCTTTTACTGTAAAACATTCTTTGACAAGGCGGGGGGCTTCAGCAGTAGATTCATTAGTGTTTATGTCTGTAGTTAATGTTTCGTGTACGTCATGTATCTTGCTCTCAAGAAAACAGCTGATCAGAAATATAGAAAAACTGTGAATAGAGGCAATTATGGCAAACATACATTGAAATGCAACTCTGAATATAAGGAGTACTATTTGCCAGGTTCCCGGAAAAGTGATTCGAAAGAACGACAGGGAAGTGTTGTACAATAACGAAATGAAAAAAACTATTTGGAAAATATTAGTGAACATGAAGCCTTTATCCTGGACTATGGACCAGCTGTACATGGTGTGGCTGGGTAAGCACTTATCCAGGTGGGACAAAAGAGAAGCCAGATGGTCTTGACTGAACCATATGTAGATCAGTAAAATAGATACTGCCGTTGACTCTACAGCATAAATGATGCCATATATTGCACTATAAGTGGCACTTATCATTCTTGAGTTTTCTGGTGCCTCATAAACAAAAACTGAAATGATGATAAGTACGATGTACACAAAAAGAACGAATGCCGACCACACTTGCAGATATCTCCTTCGCCTCAGCCCCGGGAACATGGCTTCACAGTTGTCTTTGTTCCAAGAGAAAGGAAACCCTCCAAGAAGCCTCATGACTGAAGCCCAAAGGCGAAACAGACGCACGAAGACTGGCTGTCCTAAAGCCATGTTGAGATGTTTCCAAAATGCAGTATATTTGCAGTTGCAGGAAGCGGGGACTGACCTCACCCAGTGGAGGGAGGATGAAGATCTAAACACAACTTGGTTCTTGCAGTGCTATTAGGGTAATGGCTTGTTTCATCTTCTGTCAGCGACTCAGTTGTAATCAATAAGGCAATTAAGTTAACGAATTCTGTTGGATGGGCTGTGCAAAGCAATATGATTATGGAAGCACTTTAGTGCAATTATATGCAAATATTGCATGAAAAGAAGTATCCTTAGCAAACTTGCTGTCAATCAAATTGAATTAAGAGCCTTGTCGTGTTTACTATTGTAACATTAAGATATTGCAATGAGTGTATCGACTGGAATTGAATAGTTCTAAGGAGAGAAAATATAAGAGAAGAAAGAAAAAGAAAGAGACAGGGGAGGAAGGGAGAGAAAGAGAAAAGATGTGTACTGTAAAAGTAGACAGCAAGATGCAAGAAAGCAAAACAATAAAGGTTGAGGACACGCAGAGCTCTCATAACATAACCTGATTTGGTTAAATTTCGTAGATATATTCGGAAATTCGCACTCCCAACCTTGTTCTTCCTCAACTCGTGCTGCCGCTCGTCCTCCCCGTCAATATTACATCCAAACAGGAAAACAAAGCAGTGTAAAAAAGTCATAACCCAAGTCTCACAACTGTTACTATTAGAAAGACTTAAGTATCGGCCATAAGATCTATGACAAATCATGCAATCCTTCTTGGTATTCTCAACCTCATTTCACTGTGTTCATTGGAGGCCATTGCCTACAGGATACACCTACAAGCCCTCGTTGGGTGGAGAATTCTGCCGGATAAGCCTATCGAGGGGAGGGGGGGTGAAAGGAAAACAGGGGCACTCTCCTGCCACCTTAGAACAGGAATAGGGATAGGCTCCTCTCTAGGGTATCCTTGATTTGTTTAAGTGACCCACCCTACGTTCACTTAGATGCACATCAAGAGTGCAGAGGGGTTGTAATCCACAAGCACAGTATCAAGGAATAGGTAGGATTTTTTATTCAATCTTTTACATCCAAGTACCATGTAAACAATGCCAAAGGTCCGTATCAAAGTAGACGGCGATCTGTCCTCCAAAAAGAGGGCAGAGCTGTTCCAAATTCTCTGCCAGCATGACATCTGGATAGTGAAGCTTATCACCGATAAGCGACACCTGTGAACATGAAGATGCCATCAGAAACGCCCTCGCAGCTTTTCTCCCATACTATCGCCAAAGTAGAGATCTAGGATGATCCTAGTATTATAAAGAATCGACCAAGACATCCTAAAAGAATCCACTAGTGGCATCGAGGCCGAAATCGTCAAAAATCGATGATGTCTAAGTCATGCTAAAGCCTTACATCATCAAGGTCAGATTTAGGTCCATGGCCATGGCTGACAAGATCAAAGAGCACAGCTCCCACTCTTCTGGTTCTCCATTACACTGAGGAACATTGAGTATAAAAGATACACTAACGTCCCACTGTATAAGATTTGTTATGCTTACAGTTATGTCAAAAATGCATGTCCAAGCCAAGACAAGAGGATATGCAGCAAATGTTCCCAAGAAGGACACATCTTTAAAGATCGTCCTAACAAGGCCAACCCTAAATGCATAAACTGTGGGGAAAAACATAGAACCTTGTCGGCTCAGTGCAAGACCAGGAAGGAATTCATAAAAAAAAAAAAATCGAGCATAACAAACTGAACAAAGAAATAGAAAAGACAGAACTACCCTACAACACGACCAAACAAAATATGACTCTCCTAAACGACCTCCTTTAAAGTACTGGTCGTCCTAATAAAAGCAGACCTCGAAAATATTGGAAGGGCCAGTTTCTATGCTGAGGAAGTAAAAAAAAAACAAAAAAAACTTGTCTATTCGCCCTAAAGTTACACAACTGTCAATCTCAACGATGAGCACCACACTCGCACATCCAAGTCCTTGAATCGGCAATCGCTACTATGGATACCACGGTAACCACCCAAGAAGAGGAATTAGAAATTATTCTACCAATAGAAACCCCAACAGCTTTGGATCAGAGAAAGCCTAAGCCTATAAAAAGATCCTCAACAGAGGAATTCCAGCTAACCCAGAAGATCTTGGATTACAACGGTTTGTCCACGACCCAAAAAATGTGCCAACTATCACAAAATAATTATAGGGAAGGCAATCAAAGCTAGCAACAAAAAGTTTCTGTTTACTAACAGACACTATAAACAAGGAGGAAAAAATCAAAAGGCAACTAGAAGCAGGAGCAATAGAGGTCAATGGGAGAATAATAACTGGAAGTCACAAACCAAAAGGTACAAGGAACGAGTATTCTGAGACGACACAACCACTATCAAAATCAGCAGAACGTCCCTCAGAGTAATTCAGCATAATGTACTACACTGGCAAACAGGGAAGAATCAGCTTTGCATCACTTACGCTGCACATAATCCAGACATCATTTTCAACAGCCACAGACTAAATGACAACAGTAGAGTAAAAATCTTCCAATACAATAAATACCAGAGAAATATGTCTGTAGAGAGTTGAAAAAGGTCTACAACATTGAATGATAGACAATTTCAACCAGGAATTTCTGCCAATCGAAATTGATACATCCAGAGGGCCAATGATTATGATAACTGGGTACTTACCACCTCATTGCCCCTTCCTACCATAGCTGGACCTCCTCAGGCTCCTTATACATCACAATTCTGCCACAAGCCTAGACAATATTCTGTGCAATAGATACAATAGCCTTACCACTAGTAACCACCTACCTATTATACTAGATATAACAACAAAACCCATCCTCATCCCTACCTCTCCTAGACCATACTACAGTATTGCAGATTTGGACAGACACAAAGAATTGCTAGAGAACAAGCCATCCATCATCTTACATGGAAAACATCAAGACATCCTAGAAACCAAATAAATTTGCATCCCCACAAACACTTGTAGGACTGTTCCACATCCAACCAACACATCTGAATTGCAACTCCTCCAGACACAATACAGCAGCATAAGGAAGATTCTAAAGAATTCTGAAGACAATTAAAACAGCTCAATGATTTCAACCATAGCCTGTATCTCTATAATCACCAGGGATACAAACATTATATGACGAAAAACAGGTAATCCATCGTATTTACTAGAGTAACATATTCCAACTCTTAGATGAAGATACAGAGGAGAGGATTATGGAGGATCTAGCTCAACAAGCAGATCAATTAAATCCAGAACCCATGGTGAACCTGAGAAACCTTACAGAAGGAAATCCATTCATCTCCCCAATTAGATGCACCGAGAACAAAGCTCTAGGGCTAAGCCAAATTGAAAAAAAAGAGTTGATAAATCTTCCTCCACAAATGATCAGAGATCTAACGACCATTTTCAATGCTGCCTTACCCTGTGGTCATTTCCCAAATAAATTCAAGACTGCACTGATCACTTTGATCCCTACAGGATGCAAACCACTAAATAGGCCTGAGATCTTTTGGCCCATCTCTCTATTTGAACTATCCGGCAAGATCCTAGAGCAGATACTAAACAGCAGGTTGAGAGAGCACACTTAGAGAACAACGATCTCAACTCTAAATAGTATCGATTCAGAAACTCAGAAAATGGCGGCAGTGATGGTATACATACCATGATACACACATCTGACTGCATGGAGTAGCATTTGTCAGGCTCCTAGAAAAGTCATTTGAAAGAACGACAGGGAAGTGTAGTACAATAATGAAATGAAAAAGACAGTATGTATAAGGCTTGTGAACACAATGCCTTTATCTCGGGTTATGGACCATTTGTGCATAGTGTGGCTGGGTAAACACTGGTCCAGGTGGGACAAAAGAGAAGCCAGGTGGTCTTGACTAAACCATATGTAGATCAGTAAGAAAGATAATGCTGTTGAGCCTACAGCATAAATGATGTCAGTCATTGCACTATAAGTGGCATTTATCATTCTTGGGTTTTCTGGTACCTCATAAACAAAAACTGAAATGATGATATGTACGACATACACAAAAAGAACGAATGCCGACCACACTTGCAGATATCTCCTTCGCATTAGCCCCGGGAACATGGCTTTACAGTTGTCTTTGTTCCAAGAGAAAGGAAACCCTCCAAGAAGCCTCATGACTGAAGCCCAAAGGCTTGTTTCATGCAGTGCTATTAGGGTAATGGCTCATTTCATCCTCTGTCAGCAACTTCATTGTAATCAATAAGGCCGTTAAGTGGGATAGGCAGCGCAAAGCAATTTCAATTGGGAAGCACTTCAGTGTTATTACATGCAGGAAAGTACAACAATGTCAAGCAACAGCAGAAATGCCAGACACGGTCTACCCAATATGCATTAGTGCTTTCACATTATTAACTTTCCTCTCAAATGATGGAAGTTGTTTAAAGGAGATCAATCACAGATAATGGAGATAAAAGAGAAATGAAGAGAAACTCTCCCTTTGGACAAATTGCCTTTGTGTCAGCATTCAAATTGGTAAAATTCATTCAAAAATTCAATAGGACGCAATAATTTTCCACTGTACAAAGATAGATATCTTCTACATAAAATGATTTACTTTAAAAGAATAGAACAAAAAATGAAGATGAACCAGGTATGAAACATTAAGAAATCCATTGTCAGACTTTTGATGCAAGTAATTTGGTCCTAATCTCCATAAGTGTTTTTCTGTGGAAATGAATTAGGAGCCTTGTCGTTTTTACTATTGCAACATTAACATATTACAATGACCGTGTATCGACCAGAAATGAGTAGAATTAAGAAAAGAGAAAATATAAGAAGAGAGAAAAAAAAAGGAAGAGACAGGGAGAAAGGGAGAGGTTAAACATTGTAGATAAATTCGTAATCGGATCTTCCTGCCTGCTTCACTTCCTGAACAATGCACTCCCAATCTTTTTCCTCTGCTCCTGCTGTGGAGAGATCGTCGACGTCCGTCACCACAGAACATCCAACGCCATGGTGGTACATCTACCGGACTGGAAACGTGCCAAAATGATCCATAACGGGACGGAGAACATGAACAAAGCGTTGGGTCGCTTCAAATTATCCAAGGTCGCGCCAACGTCTATCATGCGGACAACGAGCGAGAGGTCACAGGAATCAGCTGGGTCGTCAACTCTTGACTAATATATATATGTTCATGTAAGCTTGATATAGTATGTAGTTCTGAAGACGAGGTAACCCGAAACGCGGAAATTACATCTCTTGTGTTGTGAAACTATTCAGTCTCATTTATACCTTTTTATCCATTTGTCACAATGAACTCGGTTCAATCTCAGTCTATTATAACACTGACAAAGCCTCTTTCCCCCACTGAAATAAAGCCAGTATAGAGTGCAGCATAACTGGGTCAAGTTCCTGTTGGGGTCAAACTAGTAAATCTATTCCCGTCTTCACCGGATCAAAATAAATAACGAGACAACGCAATGGAGAATCATGACCTATACAAGTTGCCAAAATTGCAATATATAAATCCCTTGTATCTCTATGATAATATCATCAGAAGCAGCAATTGAGCAAAAAAGCTTTCAGCATAACTGTGTGTGTTATATGTATACTTATTCATGTATATATATATATATGTATATATGTATGTATATATACACATACATATACAGTTAATTGCATTTTGGGATTGTTGTGATGCAAGAGAAGCTTCCATGTCAATATTGCGTCCGAACAGGAAAACAAAGCAGCGTAACAAAGGTGTAACGCAAGTCTCTCAACTGTTAAAAAGTGAAAGACTTGAGCATCAGCCACAAGATCCATGACAGATCATGGAAACATTCTTGGGGCTTTGCCTCAACCACATTTACCTGAGTGAGGCGATGCAAAGAAACAGCGAAGTGTAGACTTTGCAGAGTATTGCACAAATACAGCCTGGAACAGAAAGTTTCAGTGCCAGAAGACTGACTCTTATCAACACAGACGAGTCACATATGACCTGCCCATGTGCTGTAAGATACTGAGAGGCAAGGTAGGCTGGTGTCATGGAGGAACGGGAATTTCAGTATACTAGGCTAGTACATATGAGTGTAATGTCAATACCAATAAACTGATAGCGCACCGGCCTCATATCCACATGGCTGGCACATCGAGTCCCGTCCAAGCTCGTGCGTTTGCACTGTCGCCTGGCGGTCACTGCTGTGGTCGGGCGCCAGGACTCGTTGGCACACTCTTATGAGTCAGCACTCACTGACACAGGTGGGCTCGCCATACTTCATATAAGCAGCGAAGCATCTGCTCCGCAAATCTGACTTATCTTTATCGTTCGTGCACAATGAGGGCCTAATGCTATCTCAGTCATGCAAGTGGTGCAACTGCTAGGACTAAGTAGAGAGTTGAGACATTTAAGCTATGCCAGTGATGGAATGACTCATATCACCTTTGAATCAGATTGACTCATGAAAGTGACACGAATGGCTAGGTAGGTAATTCATCATGTTATACATGTTATACTCATTTGCACTCAGCATGCATTGTAAAACACTTTCCTGTCAAAAGGATCCACATTTTGGGCTATGCATATGGTTTATATGTGGCGTATGAATTTCCTGTAGCACCTGTACGGCAATTTAACTGAATGAAGGGAAAAAAAAAAAAAAAAAGAGGAGCACAGGTAGGGGAAAAGCTGGTTAATGAAAGACGGTTTAGCGACACTGAAAGAGAGAGGAGGAAGGAAAGGGAAAAAGAGAGTGAGAAAGGCAAGATAGAAAGTTCAAAGTACTTTGAATTTTTCAATTGTTTACGGAGAAGTTTTGTTCATTAATGGGCGAGAAATGGAGATTGAGCGTGACAAGTGACAGGCTGAAATAAAGGAAAACAAACCAAACACTGATTCTTTTTCTTGACACCACACTCATCTTTCCTTTCTTTGTACAACACTTCATATTTTCCCTACCTAAACCTCTCAAGAATTTTATCTTATGAAATACCTGTTTCAGAAAAAAAAAAAAAAATTCACTTACCTTTCCAATCACCTTGTCGGCTGTCCAGCAGAAGATGATGGGGATCATGATGCAGTATGCGAGACTCAAGCAAAGCATAAAAATGTTTATCATCTCTGTTACGATAATGTACAGAATTGCGATGGAGTGTGCAATAGAATTAGCAATAAGTGCCAAGGTTGGAGGGGTGAAAAACTGAGATACTTGTTGCTGACACTCGTGGATGTTGCATACATGTTCACATACTTTTCGGATCCGGGTCACTTCCGCCTCGTTTTTTACTGTAAAACATTCCTTGTCAAGGCAGGGGGCTTCAGCAGTAGATTCATTAGTGTTCATGTTTGTAGTTAATGTTTCATGTACGTCATTTAGCGTGCCTTCTAGAAAACTGCTGACTAGACACATAGATAAAGTGTGAATGGCGGCAGTGATGGTATACATACCATGATACACACATCTGACTGCATGGAGTAGCATTTGCCAGGCTCCCGGAAAAGTCATTTGAAAGAACGACAGGGAAGTGTAGTACAATAATGAAATGAAAAGACAGTATGTATGGGCTTGTGAACACAATGCCTTTATCTCGGGTTATGGACCATTTGTGCATAGTGTGGCTGGGTAAACACTGATCTAGGTGGGACAAAAAGAGGAAGCCAGGTGGTCTGACTGAACCATGTAGATCAGTAAGAAAGATAATGCTGTTAGCCTACAGCATACTTGATATCAATCATTGCACTATAAGTGGCACTTATCATTCTTGGGTTTTCTGGTACCTCAGAAGCAAAAACTGAAATAATGATATGTACGATGTACACAAAAAGAACGAATGCCGACCACACTTGCAGATATCTCCTTCGCATTAGCCCCGGGAACATGGTTTTACAGTTGTCTTTGTTCCAAGAGAAAGGAAACCCTCCAAGAAGCCTCATGACTGAAGCCCAAAGGCGAAACATACGCACGAAGACTGGCTGTCCTATATGCATGTTGAGATGTTTCCAAAATGCAGTATATTTGCAGTTGCAGTAAGCGGGGACTGACCTCACCCAGTGGAGGGAGGATGATGATCTAAACACAACTTGGTTCTTGCAGTGCTATTAGGGTAATGGCTCGTTTCATCTTGTCAGCAACTCATAATCAATAATGATATTGACTCAGTGAGTTCTGTTGGATGGGCGGTACAAAGCAATTTGAATAGGCAAGCACTTTAGTACAATTACATGCACATATCGCCATAAATAAAAAAAAAAAAAAAAAAAAAGTATCCTTAGCAAACTTGCTGTCAATCAAATTGAATTAAGATCCTTGTCAATATTGCAATGACCATTATAACATTAAGATATTGCAATGACCATGTGTCAACGAGAATTGAGCAGCTCTGAGGAGAAAGAAAATACAAAAAAGGAGAAAGAAAAATAGACTGGTGAAGAAGGGAAAGCAAGAGAAAAGATGTGTGATATAAAAGTATACAGCTAAAAGCAAGAGAGAAAAAATTAATAGAGATAGAGGGCATGCAGAGCTCTCATAACATAATCTGATTAGGTTCAATATCGTAGTTAAATTCGTAAATTGATCTTTTAGCCTACTTCGCTTGCTGCTCGTCCTCCCCGTCCCGTGTAACCTCTTGCCTGACGAGAGAGATGTAGACGAGTACCTGTTGATAGGGAGAGATCGTCCCCTGAGCAGTAGCAGCTCTAACTCCTAACTAGAATTCGTATAGCAGAAGTCTTGTATAGCAGACGATCATGTGCAGTGCTTGCAACATGCTCCTATACCTTCCCTATTCTTTGTTTTATTCATTACATTTGTTTAATTATAAAAGAAATTTGCCTGCCAATAAAACTACAAAAGTTTTATCACGCCAATTATAAATAACATAACAAGCTGATATGGACTCTACAATTTTGCATCTCTTATACAATATGCCCTGAAGCAGCCTTCAACATAACCGAGTGTGTCCTATGTATATATATTTATGTGTATATATTTGTATACATATATATATATATATATATATATATATATATATATATATATATATATTGTTATATCAGTGGGTCTTTGTCTCTCTGTAATCTTGTGTCAACATGTTAACATGATGCAAGGGTCGTATGGAGAGGAGCAGAGGACAGCTGCAGGACAGACACGGTTTGCGCTCCTGCTGTAAAGACCTCTATGTGTGCCTCGCACCTGGATTACTCTGTGCTAGCCTATTTTACAATGATTTACCTGTACTGTGTATTGTGATATGCTTGTTCCCCCTGTATTGTGCCCGTGGGATGGTGTAACAAGTGATGATCTTGTATAAAAAAGGGAAAGACTAGTGCTATTGTGTGTTTCCTTCGTGCCCTGCCTCGCCTCTCAGTGTTTCCCCTCGTGATGTTCTGGGCCGCTGTGGTGTTAGACGCCTCTTGGAGCTATTCTGAGACCACGACCCTGTGATTAAGAATGTGGCTTTCCTAGCCCCTGGTGTGAATTGGTAGTAGGTGGGTGGCGGTGTAACAGTGGTGTCAGAAGTGGGAAATGTGAAATTTGAACAGTGAGTTACGCCAATTGATCATGGCGTCCAAAGATGGCAGCCCTGAGGGAGAGGAGGATATAAATGAGGCAGGCACAAGTGAGGTGAAGCCGAGCCAGATGGATCTGATCACTGCCAAGTCGGCAGGTATGAAGGAGGAACTTCCACAATGGGCTCATGAGCAGGCACAGAAAGCACAAGAGCAGGTGTACAGTCTTGCCGAGATACAGGCAAGGAAGGTGGAAGAGCAGGTAAGGAAGGTGTAGGAACAGTTCTGCCATCTTGTTGAGGTGCTGCAGAGCAATCTCGCATCTTTGCAGATGGAAACCCAGCAGTATACCGACAAGGCCTGTAACAACTTGAAGAGTGAACAGAGCCCCTGGGAAGGCCTGTACACGGTGGTTAGCTGTCCTCTCTGACGTCACCTACCGGATTCGCAAAGGGCAAAAGCGGCTTTCTGTTGTCTACATGGACCAGCTCTGGCATCTGCTGGCCGGGCGCCACTCCTTGGGCCATGGGCAGGTGTGAAGAGGATGACATAAGCCCTAGCAGCGGCGATGAGGACGTGACACACGCTGACCGAGACGCAGGAACGAGCATTTGGGCGGTGAGGGCGATGCGACAGACCGGCGGGTAAACCTCTCGTCTGACATAGCCAGGCGGGCTGGCCGCGGCGGTTTCAAGTGGGGAAATGCGTCTCACCCGCCGCGGTCAGGCGGGTAGACCGCCCGTGTGACATCAGCCAGCGTTTTACATAGGAATCAATATAAACTCTTTCAAAAGCGGTTCCGCAGCGGCTGACCCGCTTTTCAGCCGCGGCGGCCAACCCGCTCGTCTGACAGAGCCCTAATAGGGAGGGATAGTGTTACACCAGTGGGTCTTTGCCTCTGTAATCTTGTGTCAAATTGTTAACATGACGCAAGGGTCAAGCCGAGAAGAGTGGAGGGACAGAGCTGCAGGACGGACGTGGTTTGGTGTTGTGAAGACCTCGTGTGCGCCCCTTGTTACCTGGATTACTCTGTGCTAGTCTATTTTACTATGATCTACCTGTACTGTGTGGTGTAATGTGCTTGTTCCCCCTGCATTATGCCCATGGGATAGTATATGTGAAGAACTTGTGCAGATTAAGGAAAGACTAGTGCTATTGTGGTTTCCTTAGTGCCCTGCCTCATCTCTCGGTGTTTCGTGGTGTTCTGGGCCGCTGTGGTGTTAGATGCATCTTGGAGCTGTCCTGTGTTCACGACCTTGTGGTTAAGCATGCTTCCTGCCTAGCCTGCCTGGTGTTGGTGGATAGAAGGTGTAGGGCAGTGTTAAAATATATACATACATATATAGTTAACTGTATTTTGGGCTTGTTGTGATGTAAGTTCCCACATCCATATTATGTCCGGGCAGATAAACAAAGCAGCGTAACAAAGGCATAACCCAAGTCTGTCAACTGTTACTAAATGAGAGACTTGGGGCTTGGCCATGAGATTTATGACAAGTCATGGAAAAACATTTACCTGAGTAAGGTGATGCACAGAAACTACTAAGTGTAGACTTCACAAATACAGCCTGGAACACAAAGTTTTAGTGCCAGAAGACTGACTCATATTAACACAGAAGAGTCACATGTAACATACCCATGTGCTATAAAATACTGAGGGAGAAAATCAACGGAAGAGATTGGGCTCGACAATTAACAGGCTAAAATAAAGGAAAACAAACCAAACACCGATTCTTTTTTTTGACACCACACTCATCTTTCCTTTCCTTGTACAATGCTTCATATTTTCCCTACCTAAACTTTCCAGGAATTTTATCTTATGAAATACCTATTTCAGAAAAAAAAAACAATTTTCACTGACCTTTCCGACCACCTTGTCGGCTGTCCAGCAGAAGATGATGGGGATCATGATGCAGTATGCGAGACTCAAGCAAAGCGGAAAAATGTTTTTCATCTCTGTTACGATAATGTACAGAACTGCGATGGAGTGTGCAATAGAATTAGCAATAAGTGCCAAGGTTGGAGGGGTGAAGTACTGAGACACTTGTTGCTGACACTCGTGGATGTTGCATACATGTTCACATACTTTTCGGATCCGGGTCACTTCCGCCTCGCTCAAACGATCTTCGGCTGTGGCTTTTACTGTAAAACATTCTTTGACAAGGCGGGGGGCTTCAGCAGTAGATTCATTAGTGTTTATGTCTGTAGTTAATGTTTCATGTACGTCATTTAGCGTGCCTTCTAGAAAACTGCTGACCAGACACATAGATAAAGTGTGAATGGCGGCAGTGATGGTATACATACCATAATACACACATCTGACTGCATGGAGTAGCATTTGCCAGGCTCCCGGAAAAGTCATTTGAAAGAACGACAGGGAAGTGTAGTACAATAATGAAATGAAAAAGACAGTATGTATAAGGCTTGTGAACACAATGCCTTTATCTCGGGTTATGGACCATTTGTGCATAGTGTGGCTGGGTAAACACTGGTCCAGGTGGGACAAAAGAGAAGCCAGGTGGTGTTGACTGAACCATATGTAGATCAGTAAGAAAGATAATGCTGTTGAGCCTACAGCATACCTGATGTCAGTCATTGCACTATAAGTGGCACTTATCATTTTTGGGTTTTCTGGTACCTCAGAAGCAAAAACTGAAATGATGATATGTACGATGTACACAAAAAGAACGAATGCCGACCACACTTGCAGATATCTCCTTCGCCTCAGCCCCGGGAACATGGCTTCACAGTTGTCTTTGTTCCAAGAGAAAGGAAACCCTCCAAGAAGCCTCATGACTGAAGCCCAAAGGCGAAACAGACGCACGAAGACTGGCTGTCCTAAAGCCATGTTGGGATGTTTCCAAAATGCAGTATATTTGCAGTTGCAGGAACTGGGCACTGACTTCGCCCAGTGAAGATCTAAACACAACTTGTTTCTAGCAGTGCTATTAGGGTAATGGCTCATTTCATCCTCTGTCAGCGACTTCATCGTAATCAATAATGCCGTTAAGTGGGTAAGGCTGCGCAAAGCAATTTGAATTAGGAAGCACTTCAGTCCTATTACATGCAGGAAAGTACAACAAAGTCAAGCAACAGCAGAAATGCCAGACACGGTCTACCCAATATCCATTAGTGCTTTCACATTATTAACTTTCCTCTCAAATGATTTATCTATGTTCATTTGCAAACATGGAAGTTGTTCAAAGGAAATCAATCACAGATAATGGAGAAAAAAGAGACATGAAGAGAAACTCTCCCTTTGGACAAATTGCCTTTGTGTCAGCATTCGAATTGGTAAAATTCATTCAAAAATTCAATAGGACGCAATAATTTTCCACTGTACAAAGATAGATATCTACATATAATGATTTACTTTAAAAGAATAGAACAAAAAATGAAGGTGAACAGGTATGAAACATTTAGAAATCCATTGTCAGACTTTTGATGCAAGTAATTTGGTCCTAATCTCCATAAGTGTTCTCTGTGAAAATGAATTAGGAGCCTTGTCGTTTTTACTATTGCAACATTAACATATTACAATGACCGTGTATCGACCAGAAATGAGTAGAATTAAGGAAAGAGAAAATATAAGAAGAGAAGAAAAAAAGGAAGAGACAGGGAGAAAGGGAGAGGTTAAACATTGTAGATAAATTCGTAATCGGATCTTCCTGCCTGCTTCACTTCCTGGACAATGCACTCCCAATCTTTTTCCTCCTCTGCTCCTTCTGCGGAGAGATCGTCGACGTCCCTCACCACAGAAATCCAACACCATGGTGATACACGTAGATGAAGCGGGACATCTACCGGACTGGAAACGTGCCAAAGTGATCCATAACGGGACGGAGAACATGAACACAGCGTTGGGTCGCTTCAAATTATCCAAGGTCGCGGCAACGTCTATCATGCGGACAACGAGCGAGAGGTCACAGGAATCAGCTGGGTCGTCAACTCTTGACTAATATATATATGTTCATGTAAGCTTGATATAGTATGTAGTTCTGAAGACGAGGTAACCCGAAACGCGGAAATTACATCTCTTGTGTTGTGAAACTATTCAGTCTCATTTATACCTTTTTATCCATTTGTCACAATGAACTCGGTTCAATCTCAGTCTTTTATAACACTGACAAAGCCTCTTTCCCACATTGAAATAAAGCCAGTATAGAGTGCAGCATAACTGGGTCAAGTTCCTGTTGGGGTCAAACTAGTAAATCTATTCCCGTCTCCAGCGGATCAAAATAAATAACGAGACAACGCAATGGAGAATCATGACCTATACAAGTTGCCAAAATTGCAAATATATAAACTCCTTTGTATCTCTTATACAATATCACTAGAAGCAGCAATTGAGCAAAAAAGCTTTCAGCATAACTGTGTGTGTTATTTGTATACTTATTCATGTATATATATATATGTATGTATATATACACATACATATACAGTTAATTGCATTTTGGGATTGTTGTGATGCAAGAGAAGCTTCCATGTCAATATTGCGTCCGAACAGGAAAACAAAGCAGCGTAACAAAGGCGTAACCCAAGTCTCTCAACTGTTAAAAAGTGAAAGACTTGAGCATCAGCCACAAGATCCATGACAGATCATGGAAACATTCTTGGGGCTTTGCCTCAACCACATTTACCTGAGTGAGGCGATGCAAAGAAACAGCGAAGTGTAGACTTTGCAGAGTATTGCACAAATACAGCCTGGAACAGAAAGTTTCAGTGCCAGAAGACTGACTCTTATCAACACAGACGAGTCACATATGACCTGCCCAAGTGCTGTAAGATACTGAGTGAGGCATGTGTGGTAGGCTTGTGTCATGGAGAACGTGAAATTTCAGTATACTAGGAAGTTAGTACATATGAGTGTAGTCGTCACACTAATAAACTGATAGCGCACCGGCCTCACATCCACATGGTTGGCACATCGAGCCCCGTAGAAGCTCGTGTGTTTGCACTGTCGCCTGGCGGTCACTGCTGTGGTCGGGCGCCAGGACTCAGATCGAGTTAACGCTCGTTGGCACACTCTTACAAGTCAGCACTCACTGACACAGGTGGGCTCGCCATACTTCATATAAGCAGCGAAGCATCTGCTCTGCAAATCTGACTTATCTTTATCGTTCGCGTACACTGAGGGCCTAATGCTATGTCAGCCATGCAAGTGGTGCAACTGCTAGGACTAAGTAGAGGGTTGAGACATTTAAGCTATGCCAGTGATGGAATGACTCATATCACCTTTGAATCAGATCGACTCATGTAGGTGACACGAATGGCTAGGTCATCATGTCATATATGTTATACTCATTTGCACTCAGCATGCATTGTAAAACACTTTAATGTCAAATTGACCCACATTTTGGGCTATGCATATGGTTTATATGTGGCGTGTGAATTTCCTGTAGCACCTGTAGGGCAATTTAACTGCATGAAGGGAAATCAAATTTAAAAAAATCAAGAAAAAAAAAGAGGAGCACAGGTAGGGGAAAAGCTAGTTAATGAAAGACGGTTTAGCGACACTGAAAGAGAGAGGAGGAAGGAAAGGGAAAAAGAGAGTGAGAAAGGCAAGATAGAAAGTTCAAAGTACTTTGAATTTTTCAATTGTTTACGGAGAAGTTTTGTTCATTAATGGGCGAGAAATGGAGATTGAGCGTGACAAGTGACAGGCTGAAATAAAGGAAAACAAACCAAACACTGATTCTTTTTCTTGACACCACACTCATCTTTCCTTTCTTTCCAACACTTTATTTTCCCTACCTAAACCTCTTAAGAATTTTATCTTATGAAATACCTGTTTCAGAAAAAAACAATTTTCACTTACCTTTCCAATCACCTTGTCGGCTGTCCAGCAGAAGATGATGGGGATCATGATGCAGTATATGAGACTCAAGCAAAGCATAAAAATGTTTATCATCTCTGTTACGATAATGTACAGAATTGCGATGGAGTGTGCAATAGAATTAGCAATAAGTGCCAAGGTTGGAGAGGTGAAATACTGAGATACTTGTTGCTGACACTCGTGGATGTTGCATACATGTTCACATACTTTTCGGATCCGGGTCACTTCCGCCTTGCTCAGACGATCTTCGGCTGTGGCTTTTACTGTAAAACATTCCTTGTCAAGGCAGGGGGCTTCAGCAGTAGATTCATTAGTGTTCATGTCTGTAGTTAATGTTTCATGTACGTCATTTAGCGTGCCTTCTAGAAAACTGCTGACCAGACACATAGATAAAGTGTGAATGGCGGCAGTGATGGTATACATACCATAATACACACATCTGACTGCATGGAGTAGCATTTGCCAGGCTCCCGGAAGTGTCATTTGAAAGAACGACAGGGAAGTGTAGTACAATAATGAAATGAAAAAGACAGTATGTATAAGGCTTGTGAACACAATGCCTTTATCTCGGGTTATGGACCATTTGTGCATAGTGTGGCTGGGTAAACACTGATCTAGGTGGGACAAAAGAGAAGCCAGGTGGTCTTGACTGAACCATATGTGGATCAGTAAGAAAGATAATGCTGTTGAGCCTACAGCATACTTGATATCAATCATTGCACTATAAGTGGCACTTATCATTCTTGGGTTTTCTGGTACCTCAGAAGCAAAAACTGAAATGATGATATGTACGATGTACACAAAAAGAACGAATGCCGACCACACTTGCAGATATCTCCTTCGCATTAACCCCGGGAACATGGCTTTACAGTTGTCTTTGTTCCAAGAGAAAGGAAACCCTCCAAGAAGCCTCATGACTGAAGCCCAGAGGCGAAAGAGACACACGAAGATTGGCTGTCCTAAAGCCATGTTGAGATGTTTCCAAAATGCAGTATATTTGCAGTTGCAGGAAGCGGGGACTGACCTCACCCAATGGAGGGAGGATGAAGATCTAAACACAACTTGGTTCTTGCAGTGCTATTAGGGTAATGGCTCGTTTCATCTTCTGTCAGCAACTCAATTATAATCAATAATGATATTGACTTAGTGAGTTCTTTTGGATGGGCGGTACAAAGCAATTTGAATAGGCAAGCACTTTAGCACAATTACATGCACATATCGCCATAACTAAAGAAAAAAAAGAAAAGTATCCTTAGCAAACTTGCTGTCAGTCAAATTGAATTAAGATCCTTGTCAGTTTACTGTTGTAATATCAAGATATTGCAATGACCATTATAACATTAAGATATTGCAATGACCATGTGTCAACGAGAATTGAGCAGGAGAAAGAAAATGCAAAAAAGGAGAAAGAAAAATAGACTAGGGAGGAAGGGAAAGCAAGAAAAAAGATGTGTGATATAAAAGTATATAGCTAAAAGCAAGAGAGAAAAAAGTAATAGATATTGAGGGCATTGCAGAGCTCTCATAACATAATCTGATTAGGTTCAATATCGTAGTTAAATTCGTAAATTGATCTTTTAGCCTACTTCGCTTGCTGCTCGTCCTCCCCGTCCCGTGTAACCTCTTGCCTGACGAGAGAGATGTAGACGAGTACCTGTTGATAGGGAGAGATCGTCTCCTGAGCAGTAGCAGCTCTAACTCCTAACTAGAATTCGTATAGCAGAAGTCTTGTATAGACAGACGATCATGTGCAGTGCTTGCAACATGCTCCTATGTCTCTTCCCTATTCTTTGTTTTATTCATTGATGATTTGTTTACCTTCATAAAAGAAATTTGCCTGCCAATAAAACTACAAAAGTTTTATCACGCCAATTATAAATAACATAACAAGCTGATATGGACTCTACAATTTTGCAATATGCCCTGAAGCAGTCTTCAACATAACCGAGTGTGTCCTATGTATATATATTTATGTGTATATATTTGTATACATATATATATATATATATATATATATATATATTGTTATATCAGTGGGTCTTTGTCTCTCTGTAATCTTGTGTCAACATGTTAACATGATGCAAGGGTCGTGGCGAGAGGAGCAGAGGGACAAAGCTGCAGGACAGACACGGTTTGGTGCTCCTGTTGTGAAGACCTTGTGTGTGCCCCTTGTGACCTGGATTACTCTGTGCTAGCCTATTTTACAATGATTTACCTGTACTGTGTATTGTGATATGCTTGTTCCCCCTGTATTGTGCCCGTGGGATGGTGTAACATGTGATGATCTTGTATAAAAAAGGGAAAGACTAGTGCTATTGTGTGTTTCCTTCGTGCCCTGCCTCGCCTCTCAGTGTTTCCCCTCGTGATGTTCTGGGCCGCTATGGTGTTAGACGCCTCTTGGAGCTATTCTGAGACCACGACCCTGTGATTAAGAATGTCGCTTTCCTAGCCCCTGGTGTGAATTGGTAGTAGGTGGGTGGCGGTGTAACAGTGGTGTCAGAAGTGGGAAATGTGAAATTTGAACAGGGAGTTGCGCCAATTCATCATGGCGTCCAAAGATGGCGGCCCTGAGGGAGAGGAGGATATAAATGAGGCAGGCACAAGTGAGGTGAAGCTGAGCCAGATGGATCTGATCACTGCCAAGCCGGCAGGTATGAAGGAGGAACTTCGAAATGGGCTCATGAGCAGGCACAGAAAGCACAAGAGCAGGTGTACAGTCTTGCCGAGATACAGGCAAGGAAGGTGTAGGAACAGTTCTGCCATCTTGTTGAGGTGCTGCAGAGCAATCTCGCATTTTTGCAGATGGAAACCCAGCAATACACCGACAAGGCCTGTAACAACGTGAAGAGTGAACAGAGACCCTGGGAAGGCCTGTACACGGTGGTTAGCTGTCCTCTCTGACGTCACCTACCGGATTCGCAAAGGGCAAAAGCGGCTTTCTGTTGTCTACATGGATCAGCTCTGGCATTACCATGGGCCGGGGCGCTACTCCTTGGGCCATGGTGAAAAAAAGGATGACATAAGCCCTAGCAGTGGCGATGAGGACGTGGCACACGCTGACCGAGATGTGAACGAGCATTTGGGCGGTGAGGGCGATGCGACAGACGTCAATGGCGACCCTGAGCCAGGTCTTGTGACTGGAGATACCCCTCTGGGTGCCACTGCTTACCTGCCGCCGCCCACACCTCCACTGTTGCGACCCCGGCGGGAGCAAAGAAGGTCGGGCTGGATGAAAAAATTTTGTGTTGTTTCTGAGGACTAATTTTCTTTACATTTTCTTTTGTTTATTTTTTGTTTGTGTATGTCGGAGCAGACAAGTCATTTACCTTAATAGGGAGGGATAGTGTTACACCAGTGGGTCTTTGCCTCTCAGTAATCTTGTGTCAAATTGTTAACATAATGCAAGGGTCGGGGCGAGAGGAGTGGAGAGACAAAACTGCATGACGGAAGTGGTTTGGTATTGTGAAGACCTTGTGTGCGCCCCTTGTTACCTGGATTACTCTGTTACTAGGTGCATCTTGTAGCTGTTCTGTGTTCACAACCTTGTGGTTAAACATGCTGCCTGCCTCGCCTGACTGGTGTTGGTGGATAGAAGGTGTAGGGCAGTTTTGAAATATACGTACATACGTATATAGTTAATTTTGGGATTGTTGTGATGTAAGATAAGTTTCCCCATCCATATTATATCCGGGCAGATAAACAAAGCAGCGTAACAAAGGCATAACCCAAGTCGGTCAACTGTTACTAAATGAGAGACTTGGGGCTTGGCCATGAGATTCATGACAAGTCATGGAAAAACATTTACCTGAGTAAGGTGATGCACAGAAACTGCTAAGTGTAGACTTCACAAATACAGCCCGGAACACAAAGTTTTAGTGCCAGAAGACTGACTCATATCAACACGGAAGAGTCACATGTAACATACCCATGTGCTATAAAATACTGAGGGAGAAAATCAACAGAAGAAATTGGGCTCGACAATTAACAGGCTGAATAAAGGAAAACAAACGAAACACCGATTTTTTTTCTTGACATCACACTCATCTTTCCTTTCCTTGTACAATGCTTCATATTTTCCCTACCTAAACTTTCCAGGAATTTTATCTTATGAAATACCTATTTCAGAAAAAACAATTTTCACTGACCTTTCCAATCACCTTGTCGGCTGTCCAGCAGAAGATGATGGGGATCATGATGCAGTATGTGAGATTCAAGGAAAGCGGAAAAATGTTTATCATCTCTGTTACGATAATGTACAGAACTGTGATGGAGTGTGCAACAGAATTAGCCATAAGTGCCAAGGCTGGAGGGGTGAAGTACTGAGATACTTGTTGCTGACACTCGTGGATGTTGCATACATGTTCACATACTTTTCGGATCCGGGTCACTTCCGCCTCGCTTAAACGATCTTTGGCTGTGGCTTTTACAGTAAAACATTCCTTGTCAATGCGGGGAGTTTCAGCAGTAGATTCATTAGTGTTTATGTCTGTAGTTAATGTTTCATGTACGTCATTTAACGTACCTTCTAGAAAAGAGCTGACCAGACACATAAATAAAGTGTGAATGGAAGCAGAGATGACAAACATACAATTAAACATGGATCTAACTGTATAGAGTAGTATTTCCCAGGCTCCTGGAAAAGTCACTTGAAAGAACGACTGGGAAATGATATACAAAAAAAAAATGAAAAAAAAAGTATGTAAAAGGCTTGTGAACACAAGGCCTTTATCTCGGGTTATGGACCACTTGTGCATAGTGTGGCTGGGTAAACACTTATCTAGGTGGGACAAAAGAGAAGCCAGGTGGTCTTGACTGAACCATATGTAGATCAGTAAAAAAAATGTTGTCGTTGAGCCTACAACATACTTGATGTCAGCCAGTATACTGTAAGTGGTACTTATTTGTCTTGAGGTTTCTGGTACCTTATAAACAAAAATTGAAATGATAGTGTATGCAATGTGCACAAAAAGGGCAAATGCCGACCACACTTGCAGATATCTCCTTCGCATCAACCCTGGGAACATGGCTCTACAGTTGTCTTTGTTCCAAGAGAAAGGAAACCCTCCAAGAAGCCTCATGACTGAAGCCCAAAGGCGAAACAGACGCACGAAGACTGGCTGTCCTAAAGCCATGTTGGGATGTTTCCAAAATGCAGTATATTTGCAGTTGCAGGAACCGGGCACCGACTTCGCCCAGTGAAGATCTAAACACAACTCGTTTCTAGCACATTCACGCCGGATGACGCGGTGACTCGTTTCGTGGTTTTTGCGTCAGACGCCGGCGACGAGATGTTTGGTCCAGGCCGGCGCTCGGGGTGAGGGAGCGGGCAGCCCAGGCTCGCGGCTAGTGCGCCAGAGAATCCCGAGGCTTTAGGCCTATGCGTTCGATAACCCCGGTATTACGACCATATAAAGCCAGAATCGCCCGGGCGTGGTTGGGTTAGCAGTGCTATTAGGGTAATGGCTCCTTTCATCCTCTGTCAGTGACCTCATCATAATCAATAATGCCGTTAAGTGGCAAAGGCAGCGCTAAGCAATTTGAATAGGAAAGCACTTCAGTGCACTTATAACTTTGAAATTTGGATTAAAAATTTGGATCTTTATTTTCCTACTGTAAAGTCAGCAGCGACAGAATGTAGGAAAGTACAACAGCAGGCGTGATACTGGGAATTCAATTTCCATCTGAACTTAGGCTCGAACATGTCCATTCAAATTAGAAGAGAACTAGACTAGAACTAGAAGAGAAACACAAGACACGGCCTATCCAATATGCATAAGTGCTACCGTGTTGTTGACTCTCCTCTCAAATGGTTTATCTATATTTCATACGCAAACATGGAAGTCGTCTGAAGGAAATCAATCATAGATAATGGAGAAAGAAAGTGAAATGAAGAGAAATTCTTCCTTTGGGACAAATTGCCTTTGAGTCAGCATTCGAATTGGTAAAACTCAGTCAAAAAAATAAAAAGGACGCAATGGTTTTCCACTGTAAAGCGATAGCTATCTTCTACATATGATTTGCTTTAAAAGAATAAAACAAAAAAATGAGGATGAACCAGGTACGAAACATTAAGAAATCCAATGTCAGACTTTTGATGCAAGTAATAATGGATTAGTGAATTTTCAATGGAATGCAAATAAAGAGTCTTGTCATGTTTACCATTATAGCATTAAGAAATAAGCAGTTTTGAGGAGAGAGAAGATATAAGAAAGGAGAGAGAAAAAGAGAGAGACAGGGGAGAAAGGGATATAAAGAGAAAAGATATGTCATATAAAAGTAGACAGCAAGAAGGAAGAGAAAAATAACATAATAGAGCTTGAGGGAACGCAGAGCTCTCATAACATAAACTGATTAGGTTAAATTTCGTAGATGTATTTGTAATTCGATCTTCCTGCCTGAACAATGCGCTCCCAATCTTGTTCCTCCTCCGCTCCTGTTGCTGCTCGTCCTCCAGTCCCGTGTAACCTCTTGCCTGACGAGGGAGACGTAGACGAGTACCTGCCGAAGGGGAGAGATCGTCTCCTGAGCAGCAGAAACTCCGACTCCTAACTAAAATTCGTGTAGCGGGAGGAGTGTAATAAAGAACACAAGCTAGTATGACCTCTGTATTACAATTTCAGTCTCTTATAACACTGATAAAGCCTGGCACATGGCCAACTGTTAGAATAATTAAAGATTATGATTTTATATCTATTGTTTATACCTCAGAAGAATACCTCATGTTTAATTTAGTTACCC
Source organism: Penaeus japonicus (assembly GCA_017312705.2). Classification (NCBI taxonomy): domain Eukaryota; kingdom Metazoa; phylum Arthropoda; class Malacostraca; order Decapoda; family Penaeidae; genus Penaeus; species Penaeus japonicus. The sequence continues at coordinate 60,382 of BOPN01002663.1, read as the reverse complement.
CCGAAATGAATGTTTTCTTTTATATGCGCCACCCTACGGCAATATTTACAAAGTGTAATGTAAACAACCCTCTTCTCTCCACGGACTTCTCCCCGAATACACGCTTAATTTATACGCAGTAGCTGTGTTTCTCTGATCCCCACATCAATTATCTGTACATTGACAAGCCAAACTTCCTTATTTCACGCATAGAAGATGACATCTTCCACCACCTCAACACCAACATAAGCCTCTTGCTGGCACTGAAATGAAGATCTGTCTGATGTGCTGAATAATGTGATCGATTAACAAGAGACATCGAACCGGGGCCCACGAACTATCCAAGGTTGTCGTCCTTGTATCTATTGTATAATATGCCTTGAAGAGGTAATTGGGCAAAATTATCTAGAGCATAATAGTTTGCTTGTATGTATGTACTGTATGTATATAACATACGTATATAAAAAAGAAATATATACATATATATACATATATATATAAATAATATATATATATTGTGATGGTACTAGATTACTCTAATTATCACACACAAACATGAAGGATGGTGTCAAACACAGCATCTCATACAATTACAATATATCATAACCACAAGATGAAAGTACAATATTACAAGACGGTATAATATATAGCAAGAAATGACTGAAATTAAGACGTCTGGATTAGCGCAATTCACTTAAGGCGCTGTCACACTAGCACTTTTCCGTCAATTTTCTGAAAAATTGTCAATTTTTGAGCGAATTGGCATCTTTCTAGTCAGACGATAATTCCAAGTTTCCGCGTGAAACATTCCCGTCGTCTTTTTGGCCAAGTGTAATCAAATCAAGAACTATATTTTTAAATGTTCGTATGTGTTTTAAACTATTAATAATATTCAAATATAATGAAATTTACTTTTCTTATTTATAGCATAAAATTGACAAAGAGAAATATATAAATCTAAATTTTATTTCCATAGATAAAGTTTGTTTTAAGTGCTCGACTTCATTGTTTACATCCGTCACCCGCAGAGCGCGCTATTTTTCCTCCAGTTTTGAAACACAATGGACTGTGGATGGACACAGGCCCTTCAGAAGAATACTTGAATTAGAACATTTTATTGCTTTTTCTTGTTACGCTCAGCATCTGCTAAAACTGCTAAAGTCTAGCATAACCGCGCACTATCGCTTGTTCGGCGCCATTGTTTACAAATGCGATGCGAGTATCGCATTACTAAGCCGATGGCTCCTAGTGTGACTGCGCGCCTCAAAAAATTGACAGTTTTTGAAAATTGACGAAAAAAACGACGGAAAATAGGCTAGTGTGACAGCGCCTTTAGGTCGGCTGGTTCAGCAGAGGTTAGCCCACCCACAAGAGGGAGGAGGCTGTCCCAGGTTCTGGACTAGGTTCCTATTGCCTGATTGTAGGGACTCGGGGTCACACCATTCCAAGGGTCCGCCTTTCGAGCAGTCTTTGAGGGTGTTTTTCTTGTGTTGCGGGGGCGGCCCGAATTCTCCCGAAGGACTGAATTAAGCGGGTTGCATCAACTTTTTCATTACTGCTCTTTCTTCTTTTCTATCTTCTTGTCTTGCTGGCCTTGTTTATTCTCCTCTTAACTTAAGCTTACTTACCAAGGTTTTTGGGCCACAAGGCATGTTTGGTTTCGGGGCGAGAGTTGAGGCGATTGTAGAGCTCCTCATCGCCATTTTGGATTCTTCTCCATCTTCTTCTGGCTTGCTGGTGGAGCCTCGATCCTTGGTCTTGCGTGGATCTCTTGTGCGTGATTACCTGAGGAAAACGGATGTTCAGAATCCATTTGCCTGCTTGGTTCTGAATAGTCTGTAGATTCATCATCTGCCTTCTTGAGATTGTGAGGTTATATATATATGTGTGTGTGTGTGTGTGTGTGATATATATAGGGACTGTTAATAGGAGGACATATGCTTAAATACTATATCTACACGCAATGGTAATTATCTGTGCACTTAAGTCGTTACATTGAAATGGCTTTGCACTGTTCATCAACGAAATTCGTGTTCTTAGCCGAATTATCAATTGCAGTTTATCTAAAGTATATAATAAGGTTTTTAAGGTGAATAAGCGTTAGAATTCATCTTAATCATCAGTAGGGATCAATAGAAGAGACATTTCTTACGTTTTTCAGAGGATTCAAATTAATCAAAAGCTAACGTAGATCACAGCTTGTTTACTCTATAATTTTTATTCACCTGCTGCTGTTCCTTGTTCGTCATCGTCGAAGCAAAGGAGGCAGGGAGAATGATTTACTCTTGAACACTCTACCACATATTATTTTAGAGACAGAACATTGCCACGTTGTAGATATATAAGTGTATTTCATTTTGATTAGCTTTATCTTATCTTATTTTATTTATTTGCTTATTTCATTTGTTTATTTTCATTTTTTTTTTTTTTTTTTTTTTTTTTTTTTTTGGGGGGGGGGGTATTTTGCGATTTTATTTTGAATATTTAGAATTATCAGTGACATCATATATGAAAGTGGCAAAGTGCCGGCCAATGGTAGAAGTGATGCCGTTTCATCGACTGAATTGACTAACTGACATCGCCTATTTAGCTTTATACTATCTTACTTACGCGTGAGATGTCCACATTCCGAAAAAGAGTCATGCCTGAAGAAAATGGACCGGAACTATCGAAAATATGGAAGAAAAGTAAGTGTTACTTAAATTCCGTACAGCTTAGGTGGTGGTGTGCAACAAGCAAGAGCAACAGGGCCTACAAGGGGGGAGGGGGGCTCTCATTGGCTGACGGCTTCGTTTGATTTTCTTATTTGTAACAGCAAAATAAAGTGTGAAAGTTATCATATTATGCCATAATTATCCGCAGAGCAAGCGTAAGGTCCTGAAGCTTGTAATCTCGTTATAAAAACCTACGAGTGACATAAACCATTTGTTTCAATTAATAAAAAACACAGAAGAGGAACTGTATTGTGGACCGTCAAGGCGCCATTTACTTAATGGGCGTAGTGGAACTCCTGCAAGCACTTAGAGTAGAAGACTTTGGTCAATGGGCTTTTAATCCCATTAAGTTCTCGTGCAAATGAAAAAAAAAGACTTGTGTTTGTCTGTAATATCAGGATATTACAATGATCTTACGTCGAAGAGAAATGGGGAGGGAGAGAGAGCAATGGAAAGCAAGCCCGAGAGGAGAAAGAAAAAAAGAAAAAAAACAAAGAAGGGAGGAAGCAAGTGGAAGAGAACAGAATAACAACAGAAAAGTGAAAAAAAGGGAGGAAGCAAGTGGAAGAGAACAGAATAACAACAGAAAAGTGAAAGAAAAAAGAAAAGAAAAAGAAAAGAAGGGAGGAAGCAAGTGGAAGAGAACAGAATAACAACAGAAGTGGAGAGCGGGAAGACCGATATCTATCGAGGTCGATAGATCGTGCTAGTACATCTACACTACTACATCTAGATCTACACTACTGTTGTAGAACTCACCATAATACACTCATCCTGGAGGTGTAAACTGTTTTAGAACTATGCTTCAAAGAAATAAAAAATTGTTATTAATGAATGTTTATGCTTGTTTGCTCTTCGGTTACGAGCCACGCCCATGTTTTCTTTTTTCATACATCTTAAAAGTGAACTTAGAATGTGACATGTATGACCTTAAACATCTATAGCAACGTTATGCTTCTAAGGTTTTTATCTTTCTTTCTTTTCTTTCTCGCAAAAAAACAAGTTTCTGGCGAATCAATAATTTTTGTATAAGGAAATGAACAATGGAATACCGAAATGTACATAGGTACAGATTTGGGAATAATCAAACGAAAAGTATAGGTTAAAAGGAACATTGAAAGTCATGATATTAATTGATTTCTCAATGTATTTCGTATTATTTCCACATTTATTATATCATCATATTATTATATATAATATTATATATAATTCCACATAATCTTGCGTCCACTTAAGACGTAAAGAGGCGTGGTGATACCATAGAGTAGGTTGGAAGAAAAGATGTAGAAGAAAATGTGGTAGAAGAAAGAGGAAAAAAAATAAGAAGAAAAAGAAAAAAGTGGAATATGAAGATGTTAGGTTCGGAAGCATAATTTTTACAGGTTTTTTGTATTGGATATTGTAGATATATCACATTGCCAAGATCATAATATTCTCTGAATTACTAAGCCAAGTTCTGAAAGTTTGAACGCCATAACATTTTGAGTAATGACGTTCATTTTCGATATGGTGAATGTATATGTTTGTGTGTGTATGTGTATATGTGTGTGCGTGCGTGCGTGTGTATGTAATGTGGTTAATTTCATATTCATTAAGTCATCGTTTTTAATTTCATGTTTATAAAGTCACCATTTTTAATCCCATATTCATTGTCATTTTTTTTAAGGTAATAACGAAGAGGTGGAATAGACTATGCAAAGAAAACATGAAAGAGTATGAAGAACTTGTAATTGAGGTGTCTTGTCAATTACACATCTTGGTTCGAGAAGTTATTTTCCTTTATACCTTTTCTACATTTATCACTACACACCACACACATGATCTATTGGTATTTTCATAAAATGATTGGTAGCAGGAACCAGGGAGAAGTAACCATGTGATGGACATATCATCCAACCGCCTTGGAAAAAGTTAATTGTAATGAATATATAATGTTTCATTAGATGCTGTTAAATCATCAAGAGAAACTAAGAAAAATGATGGAGAAAGAATTATGAAAGCCGTATCTATAGGCTATGTGGTGTGCTACAAAGAATTTTTCCTTTTTTTGCTGCTGTACAACACAGATGGAACTAATTATTACAACAGAGCAGATACAGCTTGGTAGTCTGACTGAGTAATATAAGGATTATATACAGGCTTACTCAAAGTCTTTGAATGATATGAATTAAGCTTTAATATACAAATTCAATATCGTGTATCAGGCAATCCCTCATGACCTGAGATTTCCTGCTTCCTGTATCCTCTTCTGTCTTCATCTGTTCCTGTTTCCTGGCTGCAGCTATGCTTGCTAGCCGGAAGCCAAAGGGTGGTGAAAGTTATTCTAAAGTTGCGTGTATCCACATACTAATGGTGAACATAGGTAAGGGTAATCGAGGTGGACGGAAGGAGAGAGAAGGAACACAGTCATTGATCAGGACAGAGCAGCAGAGTACACAGCTCTGTCCTCCAGCCACGCATGCTGGAGGTTAGTGTAATATCGGGCTACTCCAATAAACTACTGCAGTAGAGAATGTCCATGTCTTCTCCTCCGTTGGTCACAATCAGGGTATCTAGCTGTTTATTCTTACTAAAATGCTCTACGACAGCAATTTCCATCCTTTTGAAACATCTGGCTGAATAAGCAGCTTATTTGCCATGAAGAAAGTACGTCAGAATAGAAAAGTAGTTACGTGGCACAGTGGTGTCCTGTGTAGAGCTTATTCAGCATCAACTTTCCAATGAGATTGCACAAATTATGTTAAATCTCATCATCAACAATCAGTCAAATATTCAAAACAGAAATATAAAGTCTAGAATTATGTATTTGTGTTATAGAGACAATTGCGAACCACCAACTGAAAAAAACAATAATGGTGGAAGAAAAATGGGATTTAGCTAGATCAGTGTATAAACTATGATCATGGGCCATTCCTTACTTGCTTGCTTGTTGAAGGCAAGGTCTATTGTGTTCTTGCAACGAGTTCCATATTCTGACACAAGTATATACATACTACATTGTTGTGATTGCTTATCAAGAATTGTGAGAGGGAGGTATGGCACAATGGGGTGTATATGTGTCCATTTTGTAATATGCTGCTTTATTGTATCATGGAAAATTTATGTAAGCATCCTGTGCAGCTGAGTTATATATACACACACACAACCCAGGCCAGACACCAATGTCATATGGTAGTTTTGGTGTTTTGCAAGTTATAATATTTAGGTATTACTCAATAAATAAGTGAATAATTACTCAAAACTTATGAGTTGCATTAAACACCCAAAGACCCTCTGCGACTTTAAGATGAGTGGCAGGCTATCTATGATCCACCTGTATATTTCTGATGATCTATCAGTCACCACTTCTGGATTGCCAATGATGGATCGAATGTATATTCTGACATTTCATACTACTGCTCAGTTTTGCTCATTGACGCCAGGGGCATGCACCATCCACGATGGTTTTGTTTTACTAATTTGTTTTATGCATAGATAGTTCCACAAGTGGCAGGTCACCTAAGGACTCAAATAGTAGGCCTGTTTGTCCTCACCTGCTTACCCCATTCCTTGGATTTGGGGGAAAATAAGTTTTTATTTCTATTACTATAATTATCCTTAACCCATCAGGAACATCTCACTGGTGTGTCACCCCGTCATCGGGCATTTAGTTGTGTCACACGGGTGTGACACCGTCGTCAAAGGGTTAATAACATTATACATTCCTGTATCAATGCTCAAGTTGACTAAAATTGTAGTACAGGGTCTTATATAGACCCCATACTACTATTTTAGTCAACTGCAGCATTTATTGAGCCTGTCATATGACACACATAAGTCCCTCAATACAAGAGTGGCTCTAGTTTTACAATGAATGACTGAAAGAGAGTGGGGAAAGTCAAAGTATGTTGTGTGAAGCATCATACTGAAATAAAACCCGTCCTGGAGACTGGGCAAGCAAATCTATTCCCAGTCCACAATGTGTTCATCCATTTTTTTTTTTTTTCAGCTTCAAAAAGGTCAAATTATAATACAGTTTTGGAATCAACATATACTTTATGGCATGCATTTATAATATTCAACATCTATGAGAGTTAAGATGAATTCATATCTATTTTACAAATATATATCTTCAAAATGCAAAAAAAAAAGACACAGCTTATGATGCAAAACGTATGCAATTAGTACGGTATTACAATCACATAAATCATAACTATAAGCTACGAAAGTCTACTATAATGTCTTCTGTTGTATGTGGCCTTCAAAAAAGTATTCCTATTTAAGAAGAAACTACAACCATTCAAAAAATATTTTTAGGCACAATAAACCTTTACTATTCATATTTTACATTACTCTGTTGTGTCATACTCTGTTTATCACACACTTGGTTTGTTCCCTAAAATACAGCCTGAAAGACGGTTCTATTCAAATCATAATTACTTGTGGATTAGAATCTAGTTACTGTATTTTACTACTCACATGAATAATACAATGGCCTTTATAATGGACACACTAAATGATATTTAGGAAGTAACATTCAGTATACATAAATATTTGCTACTGTACATAACATTGTGTGTTATATCCAAAGCCCTTTAAAAGTATATGCAGAACTCAGTGTTGCTATGGTTGAAACTACATATAAAGCATATCTGCATATGAATATCTGCATTTTATATCAAGTAAACTCTTTGCAAAATGTGTTCCTTGCATTATTAATTACTATCATTTCTGTACATTTATAGGATAGTCTTCAAGAAGGAGGAAACATGTGTTTTCTGTTCAGATTTCTTCATTCATAACAGCATTACAGTCCTACAATCCTTACATCTTTCACTTGATAAATCAATTTAGAAGTAGTGACCCTAATACAGTTTTTCACATGAACGCTAAAGCAAATTAAAGCTACTTATAATAATTTTACGTTAGACAATATTCACAATGCTTGAATATGAAAATGACTCAACTTTTTCTTTTAAAACACGGTGATGAAACCGCACTGCATAGAAAATACTTAGGCAAAGTATTTGATAATAATAAATATAACCTTAATAACACTTACAATATCGATATTCGAGGAGCCTGTACGAACGCATCTTAACACGGAACAGATAGAATAAAGTGGTACACACAGATAACTGAAGAGCATGCTTCTCCTGGTTCCAATGAAGGTGTCAGTACTCACTTACAGGCAAAGTCTGAAACAGCATTTCAATATTTTTAAAGATCTTTGTATTTCCACTTCCGTCAGTATTATAATAATGACTTTTCTATGTAGTCAATCTGGTTTATTATAGTTTATTCAAGACTCTTCTTTTTTGTTCTAATGCTAAAAGAATGGGCTAATTTTCAATATAAAAATATAATGGCTAAGAGCAGTAATTGCTGAATATTTGTTTTGATATGCAAGTCTCCCTCTGCAAGAATCATATAAAAATAATCATATTAATGAAAGTACTTTAATGAATAATAACAGTACAAATGTACAACACACTGATGTCTTTTAATACTGTAATGCATGTTGATAGCACCATAAATGAAAAGAGAACTAGAAGAAAAAAAAAAAAAAATAGTTTGGCAAGACTTGATCCGTATAAGGGGATTAATATTGACGTATCAAAAAAGAATCTTAATGCCATGGAATACTTGAATGCACAAGAGAAAAAGTCTTTCCTAATAGAAGCTACATTGAAAACTTACTGTAAATTGTTCAAGTGGGCGATTGAAGGAGATTCAAGAACTGACAACAGAATATCATTTTTTTTCATATATATTGTATGTGTGGATGGGAAAAAGAAAGGAATAAAGGAATAAGGAGGAGGAAGAGGAGGAGAAGGAGAAGGAGGAAAAGGAGGAGGAGGAGGAAGAGGAGAAGGAGAAGGAGAAGAAGAGAGGAATTGGGTTAAAGATGATTAAGGATGAGAAGAGGAAGAAGAGAAGGAGAAGAGAGGAATTGGGTTAAAGATGATTAAGGATGAGAAGAGGAAGAGGAGAAGGAGAAGGAGAAGAAGAGAGGAATTGTGTTAAAGATGATTAAGGATAAAAGGATGAATAGGAGAAGGAGAGAAAAGAGGAATTGGGTTAAAGAAGATTAAGGATAAGAGGATGAATAAGAGAAAAAGAGAAGAGAGGAATTAGGTTAAAGAAGATTAAAGATAACAAGAGGAAGAGGAGAAGGAGAAGAAGAGAGGAATTGGGTTAAAGAAGATTAAGGATGAAAAAAGGAAGAGGAGAAGAAAAAGAACCGAAGAAGGAGCATTAACAAAATAAAGGATCGGAAGAGGAAGCGGAGATGAAGGAGAGAGGAATAGGGATAAAGAAGATAAAGGATCAGAAGAGGAATAGGAGAAGGAGAGAAGAATAAGTATAAATGGGATAAAGGATGAGGAGAGGAGGAGGAGACTAAGAGAAGAATATGATAAAGAATGAGAAAAGGAAGAAAAAGAAAGAGAGGGAATAGTACTGAAAGAGTATTAGAAGGAAGGCGAAAGATGAGATGAAGAATAAGAAAATGATAAAGGAGAAGATAGAAAGAGAGGCATAAAGACAGTGAGAGAGAGAGAGAGAAAGAGACAGACAGATAGACAGAATGTGGGAGAGAGAAAGAGACAGACAGATAGACAGAATGAGAGAAAGAGAAAGAGACAGACAGATAAACAGAATGAGAGAGAGTGAGACTAGATAACCAATACAGACTTAATTAACAGACCTTGACAAACAGGATATGAATACTCGCTCCAAGTACATTATTTAAAAAGAAACAAAAAACAGACCAAAAGTAAATTATGAAAATGATGAGTAATTAGATTTGCTCAAGTAAATCGGGAAATGAAAAATATCCTAATTAAGAGAAAAGTCATCGAATAGACAGGATGGCAATTAAAAAATACAGGACGAATGGGAAAATCGTCCTTAATTAAGGGAACGCATTTTGGGGGAATCATTTGGTGATGATATGGATAATGATGGTAATAATAATGTTCATGTAAATAAAAGGGATGATAATATTGATGATGATAATGATGATGACGATTTTTATTGTTATTGCTGTACTATCATTATTATTATTATCCTTATCATTATCATCATTGTCATTATCATCATTATTATTATTAATAAGTACCGTCAAAGTTTTATCAAATCCAACACTAGTTAACTATCGATATGTTCAAGCATACAATACTTACAGCGAAAAGAATGCTTTTTCTGTCAAGCCTAAGAGGCAAGAAGCTACAGAGCCAATGAATATTGCAAGTCCGAAAAACTGATGTACGGGTAAATAAGTCAGTCTTTAACAACGGAGGGTCGCAGGCCTGGGAAGAGGAAGGTCAGCAGGCCAGACAACCACTGAAAGGGAAAATGGGTGTAATGCATATCTATTCACACACCTACACTCACACTCACACACGCACACTCGCACACACAATCACACACTCTTTCTCACACACACACACTCTTTCTCACACACACACACTTCTTCACACACACACTTCTTTCTCACACACACACTCTTTCACACACACACTTTTCACACACACATACTCTTTTCTCACACACACACACACCCCTTTTCACACACTCTCTCTCACACACACACACACACACACTCTTTCTCACACACACACACTCTTTCTCACACACACTCTCTTTCCCACACACACACTCTCTCTCACACATAAACACTTACACACACACACACACACACACACAACACACTTCCTCTCTCACACACACATCAGTTCACACACACACCCTCTTTCAGCACTCACACACTCTTTGCTCTGCACTCCACCTCTCTTCACTCATTCATCACTACCTCACTCCTCCTATGAAGAGCTAGTAGAATAATATTGAACGATACTCTGTCCACAGCACTACAAAAACGGAAAGAAATGAATATACAAGCAGAACTAACACATCTCCCCCAATCTTTTGTGATTCATCTTACATTTCCATCTGGGAATCTTATTCCAACAGATTTCGAAACCCCATTAAAACAAATAAGATAACGAGAACTTACCTGGCAAGCAAACAGGATAACCACACACAGGCCAACCCATGAGTGCAGACTATATTCCTTTATTTGTATTGTGGAAGTCAAACACCGCCACGATGCCAACCACGGAGAAGATGAAGGTTCCGAGCTGGACCAAAGTGTGAATAATCTTCAGTTTCTTCTTCTTCTCAGATCGGAATCCTCTGTACACCAGAGCTCCTGTGGGATTAAGAAACGAGTAAGTAAAAACTAGGAGATATTAAGTGGTGTATCCCCTTTTTTTAAGTTCGTTTTTTGTGAGTTGAAGGTATGGTCATTTAGGTGTTCTTGTGTGTGTGTTTTCTTTTTTTCTTATTTGATGAGTTTATCTTGATGTCTAAGGTCACGTCTACACTGGTAGTGAGTGAGTAGGTGTTAGTGGGAGTGGGCTGGTGTGTGTGTGTGTGTGTGTGTGTGTGTGTGTGTGTGTGTGTGTGTGTGTGTGTGTGTGTGTGTGTGTGTGTGTGTGTGTGTGTGTGTGTCTTTTGCCTTGGTAGGTTTTATCTCATTGTCCTCAATGAGATTTTTTTGTTGTTTCCTTAATTTTTTTTTTCTACTTGAGCATTTTTTCTTCTTTTGTTAGTTCGATGAGCAAAGTTTTGTGGTTCCTTAATCAGCAAAAAAATGTTTTTCCTTAAAAACGATATTTTTTATTTGTTTCTTCAGTGAGTAAATGCTGTAGCTGACGTCATTCAGTGATAGCGTTAAAAAAAAATGTCTCCCTTCAGCCCACTCGCGCCCTCTTGCTGCCAGTGTGGACGTGGCCTTAGGTTGCCTGGAAGCTCCGTAAATAATGGATAACTTTCCTCATTTCCATCACCAATTCACTCGTCATCGCATAAAAGGTTAATTTTTATGTCAAGATAATTCCATTTTAAATATATTTTCTCATGGTGCCTGTCATGTGATCATCATAATAGCAAATGTTAAGTTAATGATAATAACAATTATGATGATGGTGATGAAAATAGATCAAACAAAAATAACCGATAGTGATTTATGAAAACCTATGAGGCTAAAAAAAATAAAAAATAAAAAATTAAATGACAAGCATATTCTTCTATCAAATTGATATACCTAACACTTACATTAACTCAAATGAAAAAAACTATTTGTCCTGGTCAAGTATAACAAATAGTCGAACATATTTAATCGGCATTACTCCTTGTCCATTACGTGCCATAGTAACCACATACCACGAATACTAACAGAATATTATTATTTTTCTCTTTTTCAAATTACTGGATACAAGTTCGAGTACTTCAATGTCTAAGACCAGTGTATCCACAAGACCAGTGTATCCACAAGACCAGTGTATCCACATGCCCAGTGTATCCACAATACCAGTGTATCCACAATACCAGTGTATCCACATGCCCAGTGTATCCACATGCCCAGTGTATCCACATGCCCAGTGTATCCACATGCCCAGTGTATCCACAATACCAGTGTATCCACAATACCAGTGTATCCACATGCCCAGAGTATCCACAAGACCAGTGTATCCACAAGACCAGAGTATCCACATGCCCAGTGTATCCACATGTCCAGTGTATCCACATGCCCAGTGTATCCATATGCTCAGTGTATCCACAAGACCAGTGTATCCACAAGACCAGTGTATCCACAAGACCAGTGTATCCACAAGACCAGTGTATCCACAAGACCAGTGTATCCACAAGACCAGTGTATCCACATGCCCAGTGTATCCACATGCCCAGTGTATCCACATGCCCAGTGTATCCACAAGACCAGTGTATCCACAAGACCAGTGTATCCACAAGACCAGTGTATCCACAAGACCAGTGTATCCACAAGACCAGTGTATCCACAAGACCAGTGTATCCACAAGACCAGTGTATCCACAAGACCAGTGTATTCACAAGACCAGTGTATCCACAAGACCAGTGTATCCACATGACCTAATGCCAAAGAAAATTATCCTCACCCCCCTCCACCTCCCCCCAAAAAAAAAAATCCACACCACCTACCATTGGCATAGAGAAACACCATTCCTAAGACCATTAGGAAGGGATGCCAGTTGAACTGAAGGGCCGGGTCGGCCTGCCAACCGAAGCCTCCGCGATAAATCCCAATCCAGACTCCTACCAACACCACGCACAGGATGCCTGGAAAGGGATGAAAATATTAATGCTCGCTCGATCACTCGCTCTCTCAAAAAATCATGAAAATACATACATACATACATATGAGATAGGTGTGTGTGTGTGTGTGTGTGTGTGTGTGTGTGTGTGTGTGTGTGTGTGTGTATGTGTACACACACAACACACACGCACACACCTTATTATCTTATTATATTTTAGTGTTTGAGTTGATGATTGATGATTGATGATTGGTGATTGGTGATGGTGATGATGATGCGACGAAGTTATGGTTCTTCCATATATTAAGAAGTCCCAGTGACAGATGATGAGAGAAGCGATCACTCATGGTCAGAGCGAAGCAGGTCCTGTGAGGGGGACTCATAGAGCGCAGAGGGGGTGCATTAGAACGCTGGACTAAACATAACCCTGCGTTCTCTAACTAGGTTGAAACTTGGATGAAGTGACCCAGTGTAGTTTGGATCAGAAGTATTGCATACTTGGTCTCTTTATAAAGTTTGGTTGGACGACGTGCAGGACATGTAAATCATATGTTGTTTTCTCAAGAAAACAACATGTGATGGGTCATAATATACACTGTATGTACTATACTGTGAATTAAATCATAATGTTATTTATAGATGCTATGGATGACAAAGAAGAGATTATAGCAAAGGTCATAAGAAAACTGAGTGACAGCTGGTCAGGTCAGACTTCGGAAGTGCGGAGAATATGTGAAACTCATAATATATGTGAAGATATAAGCAACATACAAAGTTCACTGGAGCTTTTCCTGTCCTGTTCTGTCTTCCTTCCATCCTTCCTCCCTTCCATTCATTCATTCCCTGCTTCCTTTCTTTCATCCATCCATCCATCCATCCATCCATCCATCCTTTCCTCCCTTCTTTCTTCCTTTCTTCCTTTCTTTTTCTTCCTTCCGTCCATTCGTCCTTCCCTCCCTCTTTTCTTCCTCAATTTCTTCTTGGCTTGACATCTCTCCCGTCCTTGTCTCACATTAAATAATTCATCTCTTGCACCGCTTCCTCTAATGAAGCTAAACTGCATACCATCAATTAAAGTAAGTTTCCCAATTAACTTTCTTTTAAAGACTTCCTTAAACAATCTTTTTAATAAGTGGACCCGACAGCTTTTTAAATCCCCTGTAAATTACCACAAGCTCTCCTACGAGCACTTTCCCCTTTTAATAGCACTTGACGATGAAGTCTCAGTTTGCGGTCCTTTGGCACTTGATAATCTCGAGCAATCTGCTTGGTCCACTTTGTTATCGACTCTAAGTGAACACACCCGTAACTTGTATAACGATACCAAAAGGGGGAAGAGAGAATTCGGAGAGGGAGTGAGAAGGAAAGGAAGGAGGGAAGGGGAAGGGGAAGGGGAAGAGGGAAGAAGGGAAGGAGAGAGGGAGAGAGAGGGAGGGAGGGAAAGAGGGAAGGGGAAGGGGAAGGGAAAGAGGGAAGAAGGGAAGGGGAAGAGGGAAGAAGGGAAGGGGAAGAGGGAAGAAGGGAAGGGGAAGGGAAAGAGGGAAGAAGGGAAGGAGAGAGGGAGAGAGGGAGAGAGAGAGAGAGAGAGAGAGAGAGAGAGAGAGAGAGAGAGAGAGAGAGAGAGAGAGAGAGAGAGAGAGAGAGAGAGAGAGAGAGGGGGGGGGGGAGAGGGAAGAAGGGAAGGAGAGAGAGAGGGAGGGAGAGAGAGAGAGAGAGAGAGAGAAAACGTCACAGGTTCTGCCAGTTGTATCCCGGCGGAGATTGCATAGACGTTCTCTTGCGGACGTACTTTATCGGGTGGTCCAATAAATACACTTGCCTCTAGCCAAAGGCTCTTCTGCTCTTCTGATCGCTGTCTGTCTTCCTTCTCTTTTCTCTGTCTGCCTCTTTTACCTTTGCTTACATTCACAGTCTGAATCAGGCAACTTTAGCATAACTTCCACTGCCCTAGGGTTTCCGGGTAGCCAACACAGCTGCAGCCAGGAACAAGGTGCAGCTAGAGGCGGGAGAGGACAAAGGAAAGCAGGAAGTCTCAAGTCATGAATGAATGCTAGTTTCATGAATTGATATTGCAAAGCAAAATCAGTGCTTTAAGTAACATAAGTAAATCAGTGCCTTACACATACACACACACACACACACACACACACACACACACACACACACACACACAACACAGAGGGAGAGGGAGAGAGAGAGAGGAAGGTTGAGAGAGGGAGAGGGAGAGAGAGTGGAGAGGACAGAGTGAGGGAAAAGGAGAAAGAAGTGCAAGTGTAGGAGGGAAAGAAAGCACGAGAACAAGAAAAAAGGACAAAAACAATCATACAAAAAAAGATCAAACCCTTTTCAACTAACGACTATATACACAAAGACATGAAAATGAACAATGCCATAGTGTGACAGATGTAACTGACGTTTGGACACGAGGTAATTCTAATGAAGACTTCATATCAAAATGTCAATTACATCCACCTCCACCCACCCCCGCCCGCTCTCCCCTCCACCCCTTCCACCCCCTCCATCTCCCCCATCCCCTCTCTCCCCTCCACCCCTTCCATCCCCTCTCTCCCCTTCCATCTCCCTCCACCCCTTCTACTTCCTCCCCACCCCTTCCATCTCCCTCTACCCCTTCCACCCCTTCCATCTCCCTCTACCCCCTCCACCCCTTCTACTCCCTCCACTCCCCTTCCATCCCCTCTCTCCTCCATCCACTCCACCCCCTCTCCCCCCACCCAACCCTCCACCCCTTTCATCCCCTCTCTCTCCTCCACCCCACCCACCCCTCCATCTCCCCCATCCCTTCCACCCCTCCTCCCCCCCTCCATCCCCACCCCCCTTCCACCCCTACCCCCATCCACCCCCTCTCTCCTCCACCCCTTCCACCCCCTCTCCCCCCAACCCTCCACCCTTTCTACTCCCCCCTCCATCCCCTCTCTCCCCTTTTACTCCCTCCACCCCCTCCACCCCACCCCACTCACCGAGCATCTGTGCGAAAGTGTAGAGTTTGGTGAAGAAGCGGATGTTGCGAGATTCGTTCTCCATCTCGTCGATGAGTCCTCGGCCGATGAGAGAGCCCACTTCTCCCGCTTCCCAGTCGCGTCTGCAACAGGGGGAGAGAGCGGGAAATTAATTAAAAAAAAAGGCGGGAATTTTTTTTAAAGGCGGGAAATTTTAAAAAAACAGTCGGGAATTCTAAAAAAAGGCGGGAGGTAATTCTGATTTTTTTTTCACTTTTCGATTAAATATTATTTGTAATTTTGATGTGGGGGTTGTTTGTGTTTCATATGGATGCGTGTTTGTATTTGTGTTTGTGTGTGTGTGTGTGTGTGTGTGTGTGTGTGTGTGTGTGTGTGTGTGTGTGTGTGTGTGTGTGTGTGTGTGTGTGTGTGTGTGTGTGTGTGTGTGTGTGTGTGTGTGTGTGTGTGTGTGTGTGTTGTGTGCACCCACGCCCTTGTCAGCATCCGCGTAGGCGTGGGCGTAAGCGAGTGTGCGTGTTCATGTGTTTGCCATTTATATTCCCAGCGCGTGTTTGAACTGTTAGCCTTAGGTCTTACATGCTCGTATTTGTTTTCATCTCTTGTGCAACATGCAATTTCTTGACACACAGCCCAAGTAAGTGAGGCCATTTTTTTGAACAGTAGTGCTCACTTACCTAGTTTCATACAAGGATTTTATACCAAATTCACGTGGCAAGTCCCCTCCCTCCGTAAAAAAGTTATATATATATATATGTGTGTGTGTGTGTGTGTGTGTGTGTGTGTGTGTGTGTGTGTGTGTGTGTGTGTGTGTGTGTGTGTGTGTGTGTAAACAATTTTTGATAGCACAATCATTTGATCAAAATAATAATATAAATGGGAAAGTCTCCTCTCTAATAAGCGATTCTAATTTAATTAATAACTAATAAGTTAAAAGCTTCATAATCATTTTATCCCCTCAACATAAGCCTATTCTTACTCCTTGTTTGATCATTACAAAAACAAGGAAAAATAACCTACTTCATAAATAAATCTAACTTCATCAATAATCAACACGGAAATAAATTCATACACAGAAAAAAACAAATGAAGATAGAATAACTTCACTGCGCAAGATGTACACTTCGAATTATATCATGTATTTCTGATGAAGTTATAATTCGAAACGCTGTGAAGTTATTCAGTCTCATTCATACATTCCTTATTTTTCTTCTTGCCTTTGCCGCAATGAACTTAATTAATTCGAGTTATTCATTTCTCCCTTTGACATCGTTTTAATCCATTCATCAAAGTCGTCAGTCTTATTAGTTATCAATTAAATTCGGTCAGCTGAAACGGCATGAAACAAAATGAATTTAGTGAATTATGAATTAAAATCTTAAAACGGAATATATGAAGAAAAAAATTAAAGAATATCAATAAATGAGGTATAAAAAAAAAATATTGTGATACTTATAAGTACCCGAAACCCGTGGGTACTTTCAAGCATAGATATAAGTAACACAGAGGATAATAAGTAACGTCGCATTTTGCTTAAAGACAATATTAATTAACAAATACACAAAACAGAGAAAGGAGAGAATTAAAAAGATTCCCGGGTGCACAAAATGAGAAAGACAAGTCAACACTTACAAAACACACTTACTCGTCCTAATACACTGAGAAATATCTAGAGACACAGACAGACAGACAGAGAGACGATCAATATTTGAGCGTAGAATAATTCATCAAAAGCATGCCGGTTATAGTGTGCTTGTTTGTTTGTGTGTGTACAATGTACACACACAAACAAACAAGCACATATGTACACTGTACATATGTGCATTTACCTATGTGCGTGTGGTTATGTGCGTTTGCCTACGTCTGTGTGCATATGCCTGCGTTAGTGTACTTATGTGCGGCTGCCTATGTCTGTGTGCGTGTTAGTGTACCTATGTGGGTGTACTTATGTGGGTGTAGCTATGTGCGTGTGCCTAGGTGCGTGTGTCTATGTGCGTGTGCCTAGGTGCGTGTGTCTATGTGCGTGTGCCTAGGTGCGTGTGTCTATGTGCGTGTACCTATGTGCGTGTACCACTGTACCTACGTGGATGTACCTACGTGGGTGTACCTACGTGGATGTACCTACGTGGGTGTACCTATGTGCAATTACTTATGTGCGTGTGGCTATGTGCGGCTGTCTACGTCTGTGTGCGTGTTAGTGTACCTATGTGGGTGTACCTATACACGCGTACCTATTTGCGTGTGTAGTGTACTTATCCGCGTGTAAATGTGCGGGGGAGAGGTCAGGCAGTAATGTGCTCCCCTCCCCTTTACCGACACGCTCCGAAAATACGCGTAAAAAAAGATAGATTGGCCGCGAGCGAGCATGTGTATTCGCCATCGCGGACCCACAATTGCTATTCCTTTCTTTCCGTGGGGTCGGCTGGTTATTCTGAGGTTTTGTGTATATCAAGAGCTCTTCTTTTCTTTTCTTTTTTTTATCATGTCACAAAGATCGACAAGCCAAACATGCTCGAGGAGGCGTCGGGAATTTTGAGTAGTGGAGGAACGGACGCGCGTTTCATTGCGTATTGCTACATTGCTGTGCTATGTGGAGGGACGTCCTTATATCCATGTATTCTGTTAGACACGCATGCAAACACACTTTTTTTTTCTATCTCGCTATCTTTTTCTCTCTTTTTCTCCCTCTCACTCTCCCCATCTCTCTCTCACTCTCGCTCCCCCTCTCCCCATCTCTCCCTCTCACTCTCGCTCCCCCTCTCCCCATCTCTTTCTCACTTTCGCTCGCTCCCCCCTCTCCATCTCTCACTCTCACTCTCGCTCCCCTTCTCCCCATCTCCCTCTCCTCCCACTTAATAAACCACCCTCATAAACATACCGCACCACATTCACCAGAACAACGTGACGGCAAACATCCCCCCGTTGCACCGAGTTCAACCTCATTTGCCTCCCCCGAAATCCCCTCGGCGCTCATTATGAGGCGTGTGTCGCTCTTTCCGCCTGTCCGTCCAGCCGTGGCACTTTCAACATCTCGTTATCTCTCTCTCTCTCTCTCTCTCTCTCTCTCTCTCTCTCTCTCTCTCTCTCTCTCTCTCTCTCTCTCTCTCCCTCTCTCACTCTCACTCTCGCTCCCCTTCTCCCCCTCTCCCCATCTCTCTCTCACTCTCGCTCCCCTTCTCCCCCTCTCCCCATCTCTCACTCTCACTCTCGCTCCCTTTCTCCCATCTCCCCACCTCGCCCCTTTCTCCCCCTCCCCATCTCCCCTCTCACTCTCACCTGCTCCCCCTTTCTCCCTCTCCCCATCTCACTCTCACTCTCGCTCCCTTCTCTCCCTCTCCCCCATCTCTCACTCTCACTCTCGCTCCCTTCTCCCCCTCTCCCCATCTCCTCACCCCTCTCACTCCCTCTCACTCTCACTCGCTCCCTTCTCCCTCCCCCATTCCCTCACTCTCTCACTCTCGCTCCCCTTCTCCCTCTCCCCATCTCTCCTCTCTCACTCGCTCCCCTTCTCCCCCTCTCTCCCCATCTCTCACTCTCACTCGCCCTTCTCCCCCCTCCTCATCTCTCCCTCTCACTCTCGCTCCCTTCTCCCCTCTCCCCATCTCTCACTCTCTACTCTCGCTCCCCTTCTCCCCTCTCTCCCATCTCTCACTCTCACTCGCCCTTCTCCCCCTCTCCCATCTCTCACTCCTCACTCGCTCCCCTTCTCCTCTCTCCATCTCTCACTCTCACTCTCGCTCCCCTTCTCCCCCTCTCCCCATCTCTCTCTCACTCTCGCTCCCCTTCTCCCCCTCTCCCCATCTCTCTCTCTCTCGCTCCCCTTCTCCCCCTCTCCCCATCTCTCTCACTCTCGCTCCCCTTCTCCCCCTCTCCCCATCTCTCACTCTCATTCTCGCTCCCCTTCTCCCTCTCCCCATCTCTCACTCTCACCCCCTCGCTCCCCTTCTCCCTCTCCCCCATCTCTCTCCCTCTCACCCTCGCCCCTCTTCTCCCCCTCCTCCCCATCTCTCCCTCTCACTCTCGCCCCCTCTCCCATCTCCTTCACTCTCACTCTCGCTCCCCTTCTCCCCCTCTCCCCATCTCTCTCTCACTCTCTCACTCTCACTCTCGCTCCCCTTCTCCCCATCTCCCTCTCCTCCCACTTAATAAACCACCCTCATAAACATACCCGCACCACATTCACCAGAACAACGTGACGGCAACATCCCCCGTTGCACCGAGTTCAACCCCACGGCCTCCCGAAATCCCCCTCGGCGCCTATTATGAGGCGTGTCGCTCTTCCGCCTGTCCGTCCAGCCGTGGCACTTTCTCTCTCTCTCTCTCTCTCTCTCTCTCTCTCTCTCACCCAGCTTTGAGTT
The DNA here is from genome assembly GCA_017312705.2 of Penaeus japonicus. Classification (NCBI taxonomy): domain Eukaryota; kingdom Metazoa; phylum Arthropoda; class Malacostraca; order Decapoda; family Penaeidae; genus Penaeus; species Penaeus japonicus. Next base: position 40,238 of record BOPN01002663.1, on the reverse strand, counting down.
CTCAGGCACTTTTGAAGTCCTCAGTCAGAAGAAAGTCCTTATTCTTAGTTTTAGGTCCTCATTCAGTGTGAAGTCTTCAGTCAGTAGAAAGTCTTTATCCTTAGTTTTTAGGTCCTCACTCGGTGTGAAGTCTTCAGTCAGTGTCAGGTTTTGTGTTTGTAATGGGGTCTTTTAGTATGAAATGTTTGGTAATTGTAAAGTCTTCAGTCGGTATTATTGACGTCTTCAGTTCAGCGTAAGGTCCTCAGTCAGTATATGGTTCCTTGAACGTAGAGCTTCTTGTATACTTTTAACCATGCGCTTAATAAGCAACATAATTAAAATCATGCACGCTATAGCTATCATGCCAAAGGTGTCTACAAGCAATACTGAAGAACGCTGAACATGCATTACAAATGAGGAAAAAAGTGAAGATAAACAAAGCGACGAGACATTCTGGTCTTACCTCACTTGTTTCGGTGACGCCAGCATCTTTGTCTCACTTTAACACAAATTTCACAGCTTTATCCTTTTTAGCCCAGCGGCAACTCAAGAAAAGTTTATCAATCACTCGATTCAGTTCGGAGCGAAACGTAGCTGTTTGCAACTAAAGAATACGCGATTTTTTATATATAAGAAACTGGAACAAATACGAATATATCTGTCAAAACAATGATAAGTAAAGAAAAGTTTGCAGAGAATGAAGCATAACGCAAGGGACCGCTTCCTCTGTTCTGCTAAACACAACAACAAAATGTTAGACATTTGTATAAATAATGCCATGAGCTCTTTTCTTTCTATAATCAAATCTTTACTAACAGGCAAAGCCACACTCCGATCTTAACATCTACCCCCCCCCCCCAAGAAAAAAAAAAAAAAAAAAAAGCAAAAACCTGACCGCAATTAGTTGTGCTATCGCTCCCAATTACAGCGTCCCGAACAAACAGGCTTACGTCACCCTGCACTCCACGGATCAATGAATATCCGATGCTAAACCAACAAACAATCAGGCAGTCTCTGGCAAAGGGATTATGCGCCTTCGCTCTTACCCGCCGAAGCGTCTATTTGCATATCTAACAAAGACCCATTTTTTTACAAACTGACATTCCAGGAATTGGGGTCTTCCTCCCACGGCTCTGCAGTGTAGAAACGCCCTCGCCTTCAACAGAACAAGATGCATGCACCGCCCGTTTCAACAAACAACACAACAGGTACGAATGGGAATGATGGACAATTCCCACGGAGGAAAATATGGTATTGACATTTCAATATCACATCTTCATTAGAATTACCTAAGTGTCAGAACGTCAATCATACATCTCTCGCCCTTTCGATATTATTATTCATTCTCACATACATGTCTTTTCTTCCTCAGACGCCCCCGTTGTTTCCCAGCGGTTGTGAAAATGTTCGAAGCTTCCTTTTTCCTCACGCTCTCTCAGTTAGACACAGCAGTGACAGACAGACAGACAGAGACAGACAGAGACAGACAGACAGACAGACAGACAGACAGACAGACAGACAGACCCACCCTAGTCTCCTCAGAGCACACCGATAAATCAGCCTTGTGTGATATCGCCTGTAATGAGATTGGATTCACGGGCAAAGGGAAGCAAAACCAACAAGGATGATGCGCTGTAAATAATCATTCATACAGTACATTCTTTGACGAGAAAAAAACAACATATTCCCGAAAGACAAAACTAAGCCAAGGAGATGGACACTTACGGCGACCAAACAAACAAAAGAGAGAGAGAAAAAAAAACAATAACTAAAGTACCTCTTCTATCGATTACCTTCCCGTGGGCCCGTGTGTCTGTCTACCCTAATAACACACAAACACACTCGACTCGCTACGACCCACCAGGATATTGTCCCAAATATGTTCAACTCGAGATCAATACCCGAGCTCGAGTGCGACCTTGAGTCCGACGACGGGAGCGTGAGAATGAGCGTGGGCCCCGAGACCTTAGTTTGAAATATGAAAGGAGGGGCCTGTAAAGCAGGTCAGGGGGGAGCGGGGGAGCGGAGGGGGGGAGAGAAAGGGAGGGGGAAGGGGGGGAGAGAGAGAGAGAAAGGGAGGGAGAGGGAGAGGGAGAGGGAGAGGGAGAGGGAGGGAGAGGGAGGGAGGGAGAGGGAGAGGGAGAGGGAGAGGGAGAGGGAGGGAGGGAGGGAGGGAGAGAGAGAGAGAGAGAGAGAGCCAGAAAGACAGAGAAAGAGAGAGAGAGAGAGAGAGAGAGAGAGAGAGAGAGAGAGAGAGAGAGAGAGAGCCAGACAGACAGACAGAGAGAGAGAGAGTGTGAAAGAGAGAGAGAGAGAGAGGCGGAATGACCTGTCTTGTTAATGATGGACGCGAAGGAAAAGTCGCGCAAGAACTTCCTTTGTATTGTTCGACGACTTTGCTCGAGTCGCTGACATTTTCCCGTGTCGTTCATATTCCATTCGTTTATTCTAATATTCTATTCGTACTTTGTTGGTTGATCCTGGTACTGCCACAGCTTAGGCTTATCTTGAAAAATGGCTGGTATTACTTCACCCACGCGCATTAATAATTTATATAGCGTGCATAAGATTTACTGTATCTCCTTCCCCTCCCCTCGCTGTCTCTCTATTTCCCTCACGTTTTATGCCTCGCCTTCTCTTTCTCTATTTCTCTCTCTTACCTTTCTTTCCCCTGTCTTGCATCTGTCTAGCATCTCTCTCTCTCTCTCTCTCTCTCTCACACATCCCTCTCCCGCTCTCTCTCACACATCCCTCTCCCGCTCTCTCTCTCACACATCCCTCTCCCGCTCTCTCTCTCACACATCCCTCTCCCGCTCTCTCTCTCACACATCCCTCTCCCGCTCTCTCTCTCACACATCCCTCTCCCGCTCTCTCTCTCACACATCCCTCTCCCGCTCTCTCTCTCACACATCCCTCTCCCGCTCTCTCTCTCACACATCCCTCTCCCGCTCTCTCTCTCACACATCCCTCTCCCGCTCTCTCTCTCACACATCCCTCTCCCGCTCTCTCTCTCACACATCCCTCTCCCGCTCTCTCTCTCACACATCCCTCTCCCGCTCTCTCTCTCACACATCCCTCTCCCGCTCTCTCTCTCACACATCCCTCTCCCGCTCTCTCTCTCACACATCCCTCTCCCGCTCTCTCTCTCACACATCCCTCTCCCGCTCTCTCTCTCACACATCCCTCTCCCGCTCTCTCTCTCACACATCCCTCTCCCGCTCTCTCTCTCACACATCCCTCTCCCGCTCTCTCTCTCACACATCCCTCTCCCGCTCTCTCTCTCACACATCCCTCTCCCGCTCTCTCTCTCACACATCCCTCTCCCGCTCTCTCTCTCACACATCCCTCTCCCGCTCTCTCTCTCACACATCCCTCTCCCGCTCTCTCTCTCACACATCCCTCTCCCGCTCTCTCTCTCACACATCCCTCTCCCGCTCTCTCTCTCACACATCCCTCTCCCGCTCTCTCTCTCACACATCCCTCTCCCGCTCTCTCTCTCACACATCCCTCTCCCGCTCTCTCTCTCACACATCCCTCTCCCGCTCTCTCTCTCACACATCCCTCTCCCGCTCTCTCTCTCACACATCCCTCTCCCGCTCTCTCTCTCACACATCCCTCTCCCGCTCTCTCTCTCACACATCCCTCTCCCGCTCTCTCTCTCACACATCCCTCTCCCGCTCTCTCTCTCACACATCCCTCTCCCGCTCTCTCTCTCACACATCCCTCTCCCGCTCTCTCTCTCACACATCCCTCTCCCGCTCTCTCTCTCACACATCCCTCTCCCGCTCTCTCTCTCACACATCCCTCTCCCGCTCTCTCTCTCACACATCCCTCTCCCGCTCTCTCTCTCACACATCCCTCTCCCGCTCTCTCTCTCACACATCCCTCTCCCGCTCTCTCTCTCACACATCCCTCTCCCGCTCTCTCTCTCACACATCCCTCTCCCGCTCTCTCTCTCACACATCCCTCTCCCGCTCTCTCTCTCACACATCCCTCTCCCGCTCTCTCTCTCACACATCCCTCTCCCGCTCTCTCTCTCACACATCCCTCTCCCGCTCTCTCTCTCACACATCCCTCTCCCGCTCTCTCTCTCACACATCCCTCTCCCGCTCTCTCTAGCCTACCATGTCTTTTCCTTCCGCCCCTTTCTACGCCTACCATGTTGTCCTTCCTTCCTATTCCTTCCTTCATAAGCCTATCAATGTCCTACCATCCTGTTCCTTCATTTCAAAGTCTCCCAAATGTCCCTTCCCAAACAATCCTTCATCACGCCCCCTTCCTTCTCTAAAGGAAGGGCGCTCCCTCGAGGACCTCCTCCTAATCGCATCCTTTCCTCGGGTCCTTTGTCCGGCGCGCCCTCGAGTGCGTCCCGTGATGCTCGAGAGCCTAGATAAACCTCGAAGGAATGAGAGAACAGAAAAAGAAAACGAGACGTATCTTGGGAAACGAAAAAAGAAAGAAAAGGAAAAAGAGACATATCTTGGGAAACGAAAGAAGAAACAAAAAGAATCATAACTTGGGAAATGAAAAAGAAAAAGGAAACGAGACATATCTTGGGAAACGAAAAAGAGAAAAAGAAAACGAGACATATCTTGCGAAACGAAAAAGAAACAAAAAGAAACAGAGACATCTTGGGAAACGAAAGAAGAAACAAAAAGAAACATAACTTGGGAAACGAAAAAGAAAAAGGAAACGAGACATATCTTGGGAAACGAAAAAGAGAAAAAGAAAACGAGACATCCTGGGAACCGAAATGTGTCCAGTGGCTTTTTCTCTCCTGCATGAGGACACTTACATGATTCTATTTCTTTTTTTTTTCTTTCTTTTAGTTTCCTGCTTTCTTCATTCCTCAAAGTTCTTTTCTCTTGCAATGCCGGATAAAACACGGCAAAATTTACACCACTAAAAAATGCGTTTGTTATCTGTAAAACAAGCCTCCGAACTCAATACATGAGACGCGATACAAAACATTTTTAGTTTCTTATCGTGTGAGCAAGCAAGCAAGCGCCCGGGATCACGTACACAAGTCTTTTCATAAATTCTTACTCTTCTTAATTAACAGTGCCTCCAAAAACATCCGTCTTGTCCACGCCCCTGATTCGACCCGATTAAACCCATGTTCATACAGAAGAACACCTATTGTTATAAGCTATTGTTATAAGAGACATTCGCATCTACTCGGCACCAAATGCCATACGCCTTCAATACATTAAGAGATGGGATTGCCCCTTTCTTACCCCCCCCCCACCCCCACCCCCACCCCCCACCCCCCACGACAGAGTCTTAAAGGGATGGCATCTCAAGGAACCTGAGGGTCTGCACCTGCACCCGTTGGTCAACGCCTCAGGGTCGTAAGGTGAGCTTTAGGTCTACCTGGAATCCTCCGCTGCTCAGGTGAGAGAAAATACAATAAAAATCATACGTATAAGAGGCGAAGAAGAAAGAGACAAATAGGAGGAAGATTAAAAAAGCCATATTCTTAAGGCTTTACGACTGACTCAATTATATAAATTTTCATTTACATCTTCATTTACAAGGGAGGGGGGGGGGGGTTGCACCCGATTTATGCGTGTCGCTTACATCCCTACATCTATAAGTGTATATAGCCACACGCACCTATTTCGGTGACCGTAAAATGAATTATGCTTATACTAGACACAGCTACCAAATATTACTTTATACACACATGCACACGCCCTTCATTCACTCTTCTTTTAAAATGAAAGATGCGTGAGAAAATTCAGAGAATCGACTGCAGGGAATTCAGCAACAGACAACCAAGGTTTATCAACTTTGGGCGAAGTTTAGCCTCAGGTGAAAGAAGAAGCCTATGGCGGAAGTTCCAGCAGAAGTTGTGGTCCTCGGAGCGTTACCCCCCCCCCCCCTCTCTCTTTCTCTTTCTCTCTCTTCCACCCTCCCACTCTTCCTTCCTTCCTTCTTTCCTTCCATCCTCCCACTCTTCCTTCCTCCTTTCCTCCTTCCCTCCCACCCTTCCTTCTTTCCTCCTTCCCTCCCACCCTTCCTTCTTTCCTCCTTCCCTCCCACCCTTCCTTCTTTCCTCCTTCCCTCCCACCCTCCCTTTCTCCCTCCCTCCCCTTACTTCCTTTCCTCCTCATTGCGCGGCATATCTCCCTCAACCCCCCCCCCCCGGCCCTCGCCCTCGCCCTGACGCTCTCGATCAGAGGTCGAGGCCGAGGATCGATACTTTGAAGCCTCAACCTCCTTCATATGCTGCTTCATATCGTTCGTAATATACTTGCATAGACCCGCCCACAGTCACCCACACCCACACCCACCAACCCACACACTGCCCTACACACAAACATACATATACATACATATACATACACACACACACACACACGCACACACACAAATACACACACACGCACACGCACACACACACACACACGCACACGCACGCACAGACGCACACACACAAATACACACACACGCACACACACACACACGCACACACGCACATACACAATGTAGAATATACACATTGCAGAGATGATTAACCGTGTATATATGGAGATTCACATATACACATACACACCGATACACCAACACTGATACATACATACATACATACATACAAACAAACATGGACAAAGACGTATGCATGTACGTGCAAGGGCATACGTACATATACGTACACGCAAACCCGAGACCAACATTGACAAACATGATATAATCAGCCTTGTGCGTATATATATACATTCTCCCTGCTTTATTGCATCCTGTACTTTGAGTTGCTCTTCAACAACGGCGCGTTATCAACGGTTATGAAAGTTTAATCGCTCGGTTAAATTCATAATAATCGTTAATTCGAATTGGCTACGTACGCTACTGTAACCCAAACTACAAACGAATTTACACATTATCAATTGTGATTTTAAAACTCAAACAGACGTAATGACAATCGTAATCACGCAATCGTAATAAAACAATCATATTCGCCATGCCACACGCACGCACGCAAGCACGCACGTAAGCACAAGCACACCAAAGCAAGCACTTGAAAGACCCCCCTCCCCCTCTTCTCTTTGCCTTCGCCGTCCAAACGCACGAAGGATAAAGCAGGCTAAAGAGAGAGAGGGAGAGGGAGGGAGGGAGAGAGAGAGAGAGAGAGGGAGAGAGGGAGAGAGGGAGAGAGAGAGAGAGAGAGAGAGAGAGAGAGAGAGAGAGAGAGAGAGAGAGAGAGAGAGAGAGAGAGAGAGAGAGAGAGAGAGAGCAGACAGATAGACAGACAGACAGAAAGAGACAGGCAGATAGACAGATAGAAAGAGACAGACAGACAGACTGCGGCAAACAGACAGAGAGACAAAGACACAGAAAGAAAGATATAAACAAAAAGACAGAAAGAGACAGTAAAAGGCAAACATACGGAGACAAACAGACAGACAAACAAAGGCAAACAGAAAGACAGAAACAGACAGACAGACAGACAAACAAAGGCAAACAGACAAACAGAAAGACAGAAACAGACAGACAGATGCAAACAGACGGACAAACAGCCAGAAACAGACCGACAGGCAGAGACAGAACTGGAAGACTGGAGAAAAACAAAAACCGCCCAAGAGGACGAAGTGAAAAGGCGACGCAGAGTAGACAGAGAGAGAAACGGGGCGCAGGGAGGCGGGAGGCGAAGGGAAAAGGCGAGGTGAGTGATGGTGATGGTTAGGAGAGCGCGGGAGGAGTGGGGTGGTGGGAGGAGTGGGGTGGTGGACATAAATGGGGAGAGGGAGAGAGAGAGAGAGGGAGGGAAGGAAGGAAGGAGGGAGGAAGGGAGAGAGAGAGAGAGAGAGGAGGAGGAGGAGGAGGAGGAGGAGGAGGAGGAGGAGGAGGAGGAGGGAGGGAGAGAGAGAGAGAGAGAGAGAGAGAGAGAGAGAGAGAGAGAGAGAGAGAGAGAGAGAGAGAGAGAGAGAGAGAGAGAGAGAGAGAGAGAGAGAGAGAGGGGGGGAGGGAGGGAGGGAGGGAGAGAGAGAGAGAGAGAGAGAGAGAGAGAGAGGGGGAGAGAGAGAGAGAGAGAGAGAGAGAGAGAGAGAGAGAGAGAGAGAGAGAGAGAGAGAGAGAGAGAGAGAGAGGGAGAGGGAGAGGGAGAGGGAGAGGGAGAGGGAGAGGGAGAGAGAGAGTGAGAGAGAGAGAGAGAGGAGAGAGAGAGAGAGAGAGAGAGAGAGAGAGAGAGAGAGAGAGAGAGAGAGAGAGAGAGAGGGAGAGAGAGAGAGAGAGAGAGAGAGAGAGAGAGAGAGAGAGAGAGAGAGAGAGAGAGAGAGAGAGAGAGAGAGAGAGAGAGAGAGAGAGAAAAAAAATGAGAATGAGAATGAGAGAAGGAGATTGAGAGGAAAAAGCTAAAAGTTTGGGGACTGAATAACAAACTCACCAAAGTGCTGACCACAAATTATAAATGCTCATAATAAACTCAACACTTGTCCCACAAATAAAATAAACAAACATATATAAAGAAAACAGGACTGTACCATCAAACCGTAAACATCATTATTTTCAAACAGAGGTCAGAATCCCTCACTATTTTTCTCCTTTCATGTCAATTTTTTTTATCAAAGGAAATAGGTAAGGATCTCCCCCCTCGCATCCTTCTATCTTCTCGACACTAACAAGATCAGGGAAATCCTTATAAAGTCGTTTTGTGTCCCACCCCCAAGCCGTGGGATACGAGTTATAACGAGCGGGTCGCGGTGGTGTTAAGGACGGGAAAACTTTTATCTCCCCCCTCCCTCCCTCCCTCCCATCCTCCATCCTTTCATCCCTCCCTCCCTTCCTTCCTTCCCTCCCTTACATCCTTCCCTTCTTCCTTCCCTCCCTTACATCCTTCCCTTCTTCCTTCCCTTCCCTTCCCTCCCATCCTTCCCTTCCCTCCATTCTTCATTCCTTCCTTCCTTCCCTCCCTGCCTACTCACACACTTATTTACTTACTTAATTACTCACTCACTCTCTTCTTCTTCTTTCCAACTCCACTTACTCATCCTATCCTCCTCTCTCCAACCCCCTCCCTTCTTCCTTCCTTCCCAAGCCTCCCTCCCTCCCTCTCTCCCTCCTTCCCTCTCTCCCTCGTCAGTCGCAACAGGTTCCTTCTGGTCCCCCGGTAATGCTACTCAATCACTGCCTCTCACCGGAAGGAATCGAACAGGGCGCTGCTGCTCTATTGTAGATCGGCAATGCTATTTTCTGCTTAGGTCTACTTGTGGGGGAGAACTGCTGAGGAGAGAGGGAGGAAGGGGTGTGGTAAGAATGGGAAGGAGATGGAGAGAGGGAGGGAGGGAGGGAGGGAGGGAGGGAGAGGGACAGAGAGGGAGAGGGAGAGGGAGAGGGAGAGAGGGAGAGAGGAGGAGAGAGAGAGAGAGAGAGAGAGAGAGAGAGAGAGAGAGAGAGAGAGAGAGAGAGAGAGAGAGAGAGAGAGAGAGAGAGAGAGAGAGAGAGAGAGAGAGAGAGAGAGAGAGAAGAGAGAGAGAAGAGAGAGAGAAGAGAGAGAGAAGAGAGAGAGAGAGAGAGAGAGAGAGAGAGAGAGAGAGAGAGAGAGAGAGAGAGAGAGAGAGAGAGAGAGAGAGAGAGAGAGAGAGGGAGAGAGAGAGAGAAATAAAAAGAGAAATAAAGAGAGAAAGAAAGAGAGAAAGAAAGAGAGAAAGAAAGAGAAAAAGAAAAAGAAAAAGAAAAAGAGAGAAAAAGAAAAAGAGAGAAAAAGAAAAAGAGAGAAAAAGAAAAAGAGAGAAAAAGAAAAAGAGATAAAAAGAAAAAGAGAGAGAAAGAAAAAGAGAGAAAGAGAAAGAGAGAAAAAGAGAAAAGAAAAAGAGATCGCGCGAGTGAGAGAATGAGAGAGGACCCCCCCACCCACCCTCCCACCCTCCAGAAACTAAGCCCAGCAGAGCCGAGAACCAACACGAGGCCTCAGATTGGCCAGCGAAATCGGATGTCCTCCCCGAATGGGATTAGAAGAACCAGATATTGGATTCGGGACAAATAACGGGATGCGAAAGGAAGAATAAGGCGAGGGAATGAGAGTAAGAGGCGCCTATGAATAGAGGAGAGAGGAAGAGGTAGGAGGAGGGGGAGGGGAGAGGGGGAGGGGGAGGGAGAGGTAGGAGGGGAAAAGGGGTTGAGGGGAAGAGAGAAAGGAGGTAGGTAGGGAGGGAGGCAGGGAGGGAGAGAGGGGGGAGAGGGAGGGAGAGGGAGAGGGAGAGGGAGAGGGAGAGAGAGAGAGAGAGAGAGAGAGAGAGAGAGAGAGAGAGAGAGAGAGAGAGAGAGAGAGAGAGAGAGGGAGAAAGAGAAGAAGAGAGAGAGAGAGAGAGAGAGAGAGAGAGAGAGAGAGAGAGAGAGAGAGAGAGAGAGAGAGAGAGAGAGAACACCGAATGGGATACCATAATGAGGTTGAGGCGAGAGAGGGGAAGAGGAAACGGGGGGGGGGGGGATAGGAGGAAAAGGAGAAAGAGAGAGGAAATGGGGAGAATAAAAAGAAGGGCCGGAGGAAGAAGATGAAACTAAGTAATGTGAAAACAGAAAATGAGAGAAGAAAACGTAAAAGGGAAGTTAGAGGCAAGAGAATAAGGGAAGGGAGAAAGCGAGACAAGAGGAAAGAGGAGAGAGAGAGAGAGAGAGAGAGAGAGAGAGAGAGAGAGAGAGAGAGAGAGAGAGAGAGAGAGAGAGAGAGAGAGAGAGAGAGAGAGAGAGAGAGACAGAGAGAGACAGAGAGAGACAGAGAGAGACAGAGAGAGAGAGAGAGAGAGACAGAGACAGAGACAGAGAGAGACAGAGAGAGAGAGAGAGAGAGAGAGAGAGAGAGAGAGAGAGAGAGAGAGAGACAGAGAGAGAGAGAGACAGAGACAGAGAGAGAGAGAGAGACAGACAGACAGAGACACACACAAGAGACAAGAGGAAAGAGGAAAGGGAGGGAGACTTATGCAAGTAATAATGGCATGGCGAGGCTTATGGCGGACTTTGAGGCAAGAGTTCGTCCTGCGATCTGGCGATCTGGCGATCTGGCGATATCCCGCACGTTAGCCCCCGTCACACATACTAGAATATTGTCGCGACAGCGCTAAAAATGTGAGTGAGGGAGGATAGAAGAGAAGGAGAAAAGAGAGATAGAAGAGAAGAGAGAGATAGGGGAAAGAGAGAGAAGAGAAGGAGAAAAGAGAGATAGAAGAGAAGAGAGAGATAGGGGAAAAAGAGAGAGAAGAGAAGGAGAAAAGAGAGGAAGTAAGAGAGAGAAAGGAGAGAGAGGAGGAAAGAGAGAAAGGAGAGAGAGGAAGAAAGGAGAGAGAGGAAGAAAGGAGAGAGAGGAAGAAAGAGGAAGAGAGAGAGAGGTGAGAGAGGCAGAAAGAGGAAGAGAGAGAGGAGAGAGAAGAGAGAGGAAGAAAGAGAGGAAGAAAGAGAGAGGAAGAAAGAGAGAGAGAGAGAGAGAGAGAGAGAGAGAGAAGAGAGAGAGAGAGAGAGAGAGAGAGAGAGAGAGAGAGAGAGAGAGAGAGAGAGGAGAGAGAGAGAAAGAGAGGAGAGAGGAGAGGAGAAGAGGAAGAAGATAGGAGAAGAGGAAGAAGAGAGAGGAGAGAGAGGAAGAAAGAGGAAGAAAGAGAGGAGAGAGAGGAAGAAAGAGGAAGAAAGAGAGGAAGAAAGAGGAAGAAAGAGAGAAAGAAAGAGAGGAGAGAGAGAAGAGAGAGGAAGAAAGAGAGGAAGAAAGAGAGAGGAGAGAGAGGAAGAAGAGAGAGGAGAGAGAGAAGAGAGGAGAGAGAGGAGAGAGAGGAAGAAAGAGAGAGGAGAGAGAGGAAGAAAGAGAGAGGAGAGAGAGGAAGAAAGAGAGAGGAGAGAGAGGAAGTAAGAGAGAGGAGAGAGAGAAGAGAGGAGAGAAAGAAGAGAGAGGAGAGAGAGAGAGAAGAGAGAGGAGAGAGAGAAGAGAGAGGAGAGAGAGAAGAGAGAGGAGAGAGAGGAGAGAGAGGAGAGAGAGAAGAGAGAGAAGAGAGAGGAGAGAGAGAAGAGAGAGAGAGAATGCATTACCCTGGTACTAATCTGGCCACTGTGAAAACATACCAATCTCATCATCTACTGGCATTTGATGTGAAAAACGGCCTTCGTAGGTAAACCTTAAACCTCCACATCTTAAAAATTCATTTTTCCGTAACTTCACCACCTCCGGAAAATAAAACAAAATCTCCGA
>BOPN01002663.1:15587-23087 GCA_017312705.2 Penaeus japonicus | reverse complement strand
TACCATCACGTTTTCCGTATACCAACACTACATTACTAGCACACCATCGCCACCATACTCGAAATGATGCCATTGTTCTGAACAAACAAACGTCTATCAAAAAAAAACTAGGCCTATTTTCCAGCATCATCCATCTTTCCCGAAACATAAACATGTCATATTAAATAATCCATAAAACGCCTAGCTGGCAATGTTGCAAATAAATGTAACAGGCCCGCTTTCAACATGTTCCCGCGAAATGCTAACTAAAGTTGGCACATCATTCTAAAAAAAAAAAAAAAAAACTTTCCGTGGACGCAACATATTCGTGCTTGCCCTGTGTTACGCCAGCTAGTCCCAATAACTAATTAATGAAGGGCCAATTTGCTCAACGAAATATACGAAACGTGAATTATAACGAGAAATATACGAGAAAGTTGAGCACTGAAAAGATAAATGGGAAAAAAAAAGTTCACGGTAGCATAAGCCTTTGTTTCCCATAATTGCCCCCCCTTCTAAATTAATAGGCAATAACAATTAATAACAACGACAACAATAACAACAACAAAAATCAATCAAAACCATCACTCTCCGAAGCATCGACCTTTCCCCCTGCCCCCTCCCCCCAACCCATCAAAGACCAACCATCCCTTATAATCACACCATCTAACCATCATCCTTAATTAAACTACCACAATCACCAAAACCACCACATCATCACGATCCTGAAAATAACGCCCTTTCAAAAGTGAGACTCAAATAAAAACCTGGCAACGAGTGCTTGCTTGGCCGTCATCAAGCACAGCTGGGACGAGGGACTTCGGTTGCACAAAGCCCAAGCGCCAGTCAAATTATACATACTTGTCCTTCAGGCAAAGGGTCTCTCTCCCTCATAAAGGGGCCAGACTGGTAGGTAGGAAGGAAGGAAGGAAGGGGTGAGGGAGGATTGGGGAGAAGGGGTGGAGGGGAGGGAGGGAGGGAGGGAGGGAGGGAGGGGGGGGGGGGGGGGGGGGGGAGGGAGGGAGGGAGAAGGAGAGCAATGGAGGGAAGAGAGGGAGGAGGAGAGCAATGGAGGGAAGAGAGGGAGGAGGAGAGAGATGGAGGGAAGAGAGGGAGGAGGAGAGAGATGAAGGGAAGAGAGGGAGGAGGAGAGAGATGGAGGGAAGAGAGGGAGGCAGGAGGGAGGGAGGGAGGTATGGAGGAGAGGAAAGAGAGGGAGGCAGGAGGGAGGGAGGGAAGATAGAGGAGATGAAAGAGAGGGAGGAGGGAGGAAGGAGGGAGGAGGGAAGATAGAGGAGATGAAGAGGGAGGGAGGAAGGAGGAGAGAGAGGAGAGAGAGAGAGAGAGAGAGAGAGAAAGAGAGAGAGAGAGAGAGAGAGAGAGAGAGAGAGAGAGAGGGGGGGAGAGAGAGAAAGAGAGAGAGAGAGAGAGAGAGAGAGAGAGGGAGGGAGAGGGAGAGAGAGGGAGAAAGGGAGAGAGAGGGAGAAAGGGAGATAGAGGGAGAAAGGGAGATAGAGGGAGAGGGAGAAAGGGAGATAGAGGGAGAGGGAGAAAGGGAGATAGAGGGAGAGGGAGAGAGAGGGAGAGAGAGGGAGAGAGAGGGAGAGAGAGGGAGAAAGGGAGATAGAGGGAGAAAGGGAGATAGAGGGAGAGGGAGAAAGGGAGAGAGAGGGAGAGGGAGAGAGAACCTTTTACCTCACCCAACCCAGGGTAACATCTCTGACCTAACATCACAAAACTAAATCACAAAATAGGTTACCCAACACATCGAAAACCGATTTAGAATCCATATACAACGCTTACTCGAATACATCAAACTCTTCAAGCCAATCAACAAACTTATCACTTCATCCGTCTCATAGATAATTAACGATAAAGCTTATCATCCCAGTTGATAGATACTCCAGTTCCCGAAGTGCTTCCCGCTGAAGAAATATTCGAACGATTTTGGAGACTACGAACTTAAACTATTTATTGAACAACAACCCAAGACACTCGTAAAGAAAACGAACTTCAAATAAAAACAAGAGGAAGAAAATTAAAACAGGCTTTCTGAAGAGGAATAAAAGAAAAGAAGACGAATAAGAAAAACAGGAACAACATCCAATCAGAAATACATCAACATCAGCAGCTGCTAATAATAAATAAAAAACAAATCAGAGATAAAAAGGCAGACATTCGGTAAAAAGAAAGAAAGAAAAAATTCTCTAAGCACAGACGCTTCTCTGTTGTATATTTTTCTTCCTTACTTTTTTTCTTTTTTGCAAAAGCTCCCTATTTGAAGAGCATAAAGAATAATAAGAATAATAAAAAGACGAAGAAGAAGAAGAAGAAGAAGAAGAAGAAGAAGAACAGGAAGAATAAGAAGAACAGGAAGAAGAACAAGAGCAGGAAGAGGAAGAATAAAGAAGAAGAAGAAGAAGAAGAAGAAAAAAGGAAAGACAGAAAAAGGAACAAAAAAAAAAAAAGAGAAAAAGAAAAGCAAAGAAAAAAAGAAGAAAGAAAAACGAAAACAAAAACCACAGTAACAGCAACCCCGTGTTCCCGCGAGCGGCCGAGAAAACGTTAGCGTCGCGCCCTAAGCTTTACGAAGAGAGAACGCTCTTCATTGCCTCGCCTTCCGGAGTCTGCTGGAGGCGGGGTCGTGGTTTATGCTCCAGTTAGTGCCGTGCTATGAGGGCGTGCGTTTATCCTCGGATGCCTTTGTGTATGCGCCATGAATTTTATACATTTGTAGATACAATTAACTGTATAAAATATGCCTAGAAGACATTACGAACGTAAAATCTCTCTCTCTCTTTCTTTCCATATATTGTAATATATATATATATATATATATATATATATATATATATATATATATATATATATATATATATATATATATATATATATATATATATATATATATATATATATGTGTGTGTGTGTGTGTGTGTGTGTGTGTGTGTGTGTGTAGACATATAACCTACTAGCAGATTGATCGCCCACATGTATCAGAGATAGAAGTACCTACAGATAAACATTTTACCCATACGTTATCGTCCTATGGATTTCCCTTGGGCGGTCGTTTCCGCCGTCTGCACATGTAAGCAAGGCTACCGCGCGCCGTAGACTAGGAAAAGGGCTACCTTGAGGGCTACCTTGAGGGCTACCTTGAGGGCTACCTTGAGGGCTACGCTGTGCGGCAGGCTATATTATCACCGCAATTACGAACTCTATTGATCCGAATATCTTCCCTCCCATTACACAACCACTTCGTTCTGAGTCGTTCTTCGTCTCCTCCTCCTTCGTCCACTCCTCCTCCATCTTTTCCTCCATCCTTCTTCTCCTCCTCCTCCTTCTCCTTCTTCTCCTTCTCCTCTTTCCCTCTCACCCCTTTATATCTTACTGCTCCTTCCTTTCATCCTCTTCTTCCTCCTCCACCAATTCTTCCACCTACACATCCCCACCAATTCCCATTCTCCACACCTGCCTCCCTCTCCCTCTCCCCCTCCCCCTCCCCCTATTTTCCCTTCTTCCACAATTCCCTCCCCTCCTCTTCTTCCTCCACATACGATGAATTCCCACTCCCTTTTAACCTTCCTCCACATTCCACCCGCCCCCCTCTTCCACATTCCCCTCCCAAATTCCACACCTACGTTCTTATTTATCCTCCACTTCCACCCACACTACCCTTCCCTCTCCCTCCTCCTCCCCTGTCCCACTCCTACCCTCTCCCCCCACCCCCCACCCCCACCCACCCTCACCTTTGTTCCATCACTGCCACTTCGATCGCCTCGCCCTCCCCTCCCTCCCCTACCCTCCTCCCTCCCCCTACCCTCCTCGCTCCCCCTCCCCCTACCCTCCACGCCCCCCTACCACCCCTATCCTCCTCGCCCCCCCTACCACCCTACCCTCCTCGTCCCCCCTCCCCCCTACCCCCCTTGTCCCCTTACCCCTCTCGATCCGGCGCCGACACTACCTGGGCCTACATTGCCCTACAGCGAAGGTTTTTTATAACGAAATAAGCCACGTCATTCGTTACTCAACACATCACTAATACACCATGACCACCCTCACGTCATCCGTAGTCCAACACCACATCACGAATACACCATCGTCACCCTCACGTCATCCGTAGCTCAACACCACATCACTAATACACCATCGTCACCATCACTGCTACACCACCATCCTTCATACACATATCTGACATACCATCATTACCTACAATTCGTAACTACTACTAGACCACAACCACATCACCACCAATCATCACCACTACTCCACCATCACCACATCATCACACACAGGTGCAAGAAGTAAGCGCAACGCAAAAAAAAAAAAAAGAGTGAGGAAGTTGGAAGCAAGAAAGAAAGCACAGCAAGCACACCGTGAGAGACAGCAATCAAACTTTCAAGCCCCTCTCCGTCTCCCCCTCCCCCTCCCTCTCCTCCCGTCTCCCTTCCCCCTCCCACCTCCCCCCCTCCCCCTCCCCACCCCCACCACCGCGGTCGCTGCAGCGGATCATCAATGAAGTCCAAGGTATCTTCGGGTGTTCAAAAAAAAAAAGAAAAAAAAAAAAAAGGAAATTCGAAATATGTTTCTTGCAGTGATGCACTTGTATCACTTATGTATAAGTGCGCCACCTTTGCAGGGAAAGGAGAGGAAGGGTGGAGGGAGAAGGGGAGGGGGAGGGGGAGGAAAAAGAGGAGGGAGGGGGGGGGAGGAGGAGGAGGGAGGGGGGGGAGGAGGAGGAGGGAGGGGGGGAGGAGGAGGAAAAAGAGGAGGGAGAAGGGGAAGGGGAGGGGGAGGAAAAAGAGGAGGAGAAGGAGGAGGATGGAGGGAGGGGAGGAGGAGGGAGGGGAGAGGAAGGGCGGAGGGAAGGGAGAAGGAGAAGGAGGAGGAGGAGGAGGAGAAAGAGAAGAAGGATAGGGAAAAGAAGGAGAAAGATGAAGAAAGAAGACATAACAAGAAAAAATTGGAGAAAAAGAAAGAAAAGATACCCAGTACTTTATCCCCAGAGAGTCTTCTTGAGAGCTCGAGAGAGAGGGCGAAGGACTCGCTCCTCCGAGATGGACGTAAGGATGAAGGACGGGGGGAGGGAGGGAGAAGAAGAAAGGGAGGAAGAGGGGGAGGGGAGGGGAGGGGAAGAGAAGAGAAAGGGAGGGGAGGCAAGAAAGGGAGGGGAAGAGGGAAGGGGGGAGGGGGGAGGGAGGGGAAACAAAAGGGAGGAAAGGGGAGGGTAGGGGGGGAGGGAGGGAAGAGAAAGGGAGGAAGAGGGGGGAGGAGGGAGGGCGAAGGGAGGAAAGAGGCGAAGGGGAGGGAGGGAAGGGGGAGGAGGGAAGCGAGGAGGGGAAGAGGGGGAGGGGGGAGGGAGGGAAGCAGAAAGGGAGGAAGGGGGGAGGGGGAGGGAGGAGGGAAGCAGAAAGGGAGGGAAGAGAGGGGGGAGGGAGGGGAAGCGAAAAGGGAGGAAGAGGGGGAGGGGGAGGGAGAGGGGAGACGAAACGGAGGAAGAGGGGGAGGGGGGAGGGAGGGAAGCGAAAGGGAGGAAGAGGGGGAGGGAGGGAAGCGAAAGGGAGGAAGAGGAAGAGGGGGAGGGGGAGGGAGGGAAGAGGAAGAGGGGGAGGGGGGAGGGAGGAAGCGAAAGGAGGAAGAGGAGAAGGGGGGGAAGAAGCGGGGAGGAAGAGACGAAGGGAGGGAGGGAAGGGGGAGGAGGAAGCGGGAGGAAGAGGGGAGGGGAGGGAGGGGAAGCGAAAGGGAGGAAGAGGAAGGGGGGGAGGGGGGAGGGAGGGGAAGCAGAAGGGGGGGGGGGCGATTCCTTGCTTTTATATTTGTAAGTTGTGAATTGTACCTATTAACAGGTTAAGCCAAGTAGGTGTGGTTGCAGGAACAGCGGGGGGAGGGGGGAGGGGGGAGGGAGGGAAGCGAAACGGAGGAAGAGGGGGAGGGGGGAGGGAGGGAAGCGAGAGGGAGGAAGAGGGGGAGGGAGGGAAGCGAGAGGGAGGAAGAGGGGGAGGGAGGGAAGCGAGAGGGAGGAAGAGGGGGAGGGAGGGAAGCGAGAGGGAGGAAGAGGGGGAGGGAGGGAAGCGAGAGGGAGGAAGAGGGGGAGGGAGGGAAGCGAGAGGGAGGAAGAGGGGGAGGGAGGGAAGCGAAAGGGAGGAAGAGGGGGAGGGAGGGAAGCGAGAGGGAGGAAGAGGGGGAGGAAGGGAAGCGAAAGGGAGGAAGAGGAAGAGGAAGAAGGGGAGGGAGGCGGGATATCTTGTTAGGGTTTCAAAGAGCTTAATATCTCTTTCTTTTTTCCAAAAACGATAAGCCTAAGTAAGACCTCCACCTCACTCCTATTGGCAGACGCGATGCAAATCACATTGGGGAAGTTAATCCGCTGCCCCCAACGACTTTTGTGACTACGCAGCCTGGCTCTTGTCTCGTCGTAATGCCATTTGCCGAGATCGCATTCCCTTCATCTTTTCAAGGACACGAAACTCGAGACTACGTCATTCCATCGACGTAATTTCTTTTTTCTTCTTCTTCTTCTTCTTCTGTTTTGTTTTAGGCCTCGAGGCGAAATACCTTATCGAAGACATACGCACGCACGCACATCTTTTCCTTCGTCTTGGACTCTCTTTTCAGGACACGAAGCTCGGCTCACTCTGCAGGATGGATGCAACATTTCCTCGATGTCGTTCTGTATACTTTGACAGAAGAACAACAACGACGGTTTAGCAGCGCCGGCAATTTCTCTTAAGTATGGCACACGTGATTGCTGTTCCGCATAGAAGCCAACCTATAATTTCCTTTTTTTGGTTAACTTAGTCTCGTAAAACAAAAATACAAAATATAAAAAAAAATGCACATCGGACGAAAATATACACTTCAAACCAAACAATAAACAAGAACGAGAAAAAGTTAGATTAAAAAATAAAAATAAAAACGAGATGGCACACTGGGATTTCCCGCTCAAAGCTGCGTTTAAGCTCCGCCTCGTGTACCTCCAACACGCACAGAACCAACCACCTTGTTCGGCGTCCCAAGGTAGACTGACCCGTTACCGTCTTCCCCGTGCACCAGGACCACACCCCCGCCCCCTCTCCACCTCCTCCTCCGCCCCCGCCCCGCCTCGCCCCGCCCACTGGGGACCCCGCCCTCCACACCCTCGTGATTCTATTCCCCGAGTTGTGAATCTTTGTTCAACTTTCTTTCTTTGTATTTGAAAAAACAAAAAAAACTTGTTGCCTTCGAACTTCTTGAGTCTCGGTGAATATTTTTTTTCTTCTGTGGATGAGCGATTGCATGATGGATTTCGTGCCTTGAGTGATGCCAGATGGAGCAACTGCCTCACTAGAGTGCCGTCTGTAATAGGGTCATAAGAACGGCATAAATCTCCTTCCCTCGCTCTCGCTCTCGCTCTGTCTCTCATACTCCCTCCCTCCCTTCTCTCTCCTCTCCTCTCTCCTCTCACTCTCTCTTTCCCTACTCTCTCCCTCTCTCTCATCCCCCCTCTCCCTCTCTCTCTCTCTCTCTCCCTCTCTCTCTCTC
>BOPN01002662.1:156046-163546 GCA_017312705.2 Penaeus japonicus | reverse complement strand
AGAGCATCTAGAATCTTCTATTCCG
This sequence comes from Penaeus japonicus, assembly GCA_017312705.2. Lineage (NCBI taxonomy): Eukaryota > Metazoa > Arthropoda > Malacostraca > Decapoda > Penaeidae > Penaeus > Penaeus japonicus. Next base: position 163,521 of record BOPN01002662.1, on the reverse strand, counting down.
CTCATGAAATCATTTGAAAAGAATGACTTCTGCTGGAAACTGTGTGAAAACAAAATAACAAAAGAAAACACAGGAAAACACAAGAGTATGCCGAAGGCCTCTTTGCTTATGCCCTGATGAGACGATAAAATGAAAAGGCCTTCGTTATATTCGTGTGGTTTCCTGTGTGTCCCTTCGTTGTTTTGTTTTCATCTTGTTCAGTATGAATCCTTCATGTGTGTGCGTGTGTGTTTGTGTTTGTGTGTGTGTGTGTTTGTGTGTGTGTGTGTGTTTGTGTGTGTGTGTGTGTATGTGTGATTATATGTGTGTGTGTGTGTTTGTGTGTGTGTGTGTGTATGTACATATCATATAGCATAACGCCTGATATCTCATCACTTATGATGCCCATAACTATGTGAAAAGGAAAGAGTTTAATAAAATAAAATATCCCTAGCGCAGTCGTACCCTAGCTTTGAACCACCTTTTAAACCCGCACTAACAACTGGTTCTTGTTCCTTCGTACACATCCACCGCCAGTCTAACGTAGTTTTCCGTTTCCCCAATTTCTTTCAAATACCTCCATACTTCTTGTTTCTGAAGACTGTCGTATGCTTTTTCTAAATCTATAAAGGTCACATATAATCCTTTTCTCTTTTTCCGATGTTTCTGCATCGGTAGACCCCTTTCCCGACATAAAACCAAACTTCTCGCCAGTTGATGTTTCCATTATGATTATTTTCCATTTGGTTCTCTCATATTTTCATCGTGTAAGTCATCAGTCTAATGTATTTTGCCTTGGCCGGACTAATAAATAAATAAAAATTACATGTAATAACATTATATTTCACTTATTTGGCATCTTTTTCTGTTCATGATTATTTTGGATTTGAATCCCATGACATCCTCGGTTCTCAAGAAAGAAAAAAAAAATCAAAATATAATATTCCTACCGTCCGATCTTGATCCCTCACGTTTCAATAATGTATGAATGACTTTTTGTCGTCACTTTCTCCTTCGCTTTTGCTTTTGACTATATTTTCTTTCCTCTCCTCATGCATGTCATTTAGTGTCTGAGCTTCCGACTTCCTTGCTCCTCTTCCTTTCTTCTCTTGCATTTCTCTCTCCCCCACCATCTGTCCCTCGATTTGCCCTACCCGATCTGTCTCCCTTTTATCGGGATTCTTTCTTTCCTTTTCCGTATTTCTGTACCTCCCCGTTTCACCGCCACGTCTCTAACGGACTCTAACGTCTCTAACCGCCACCATCACTCCAAGCTATCTTTATCTGAATTCAGTTTTTTTCTATTATTATTATTATTATTCCTTCGTATTTTAGTTTAATGCCGTTTTATCACCTGCGTCATTTTCAGCGTTTCCCTTCTCCTGGATTTGAGGAGCGTTGAATCCAAGACCAATTTATTTGATTCGCTGTCACACACTTTTTCTCTTGTCTCAGATGTCGTTTCCTATACGATTTTTTTTTTTTTTTTTTTTTTTTTTTTTTTTTTTTTTTTTTTTTTTTTTTGGGGGGGGGCTTTTTCCATCACTCTTTTTGCACGTCTCGAAATTGGCATTATTGTTGTTATGACTAGTAGCAGTTGTTGTAGAAATAGTAGTAGTAATGTTATCATTATTATTATTATTATCATCACCATTATTACTATCATTATCATTATCATTAACCTCATTATTGTTAATACCATTGTTGCTATTGCTATTATCATCATTATCATTATCAATATCATTATCGTCATCACCATCATCATCAATATCGTCATTATCACATTATAATGATTATATTAACAATAATCATTATCATTTAAATTATCACTATAATTTTAATCATCATCATCATCATTGTGATCATTACTGTTATCATGATTATTTTTTCATAATAACTATCATAAACATATATATTATTTCTACTATAATTTTTTGATTATTGTCATTATCACCATTATTATCGTCATTATTATCATTATCATCAATAGTACCATTAGCATTATTCTTAATGTCATTATCATTATGATCATTATGATTGCTATTATCATTAGCATTATTATTACTACCATTATCATCATTATCACTTTTATTATTATAATTATTGTTATTATTATCATCATCATTATCATTATTACCATCATCATCATTATAGTAGTTACTATTATTATTATCATCATTATCATCAGTACTCTGTTTATTATTGTTATTGCTGTCATTTTCATAGTTATTATCATTATTGTTATCATTATCATCACAATTATCATTATTAATTCTCATTATATTTATTGTTATTCTAATCATCATCTTTATTATCATTATAGTTGTTATCCCTTTCAATATTATCAGCATTATCGTCATCAATATCATCATTGATATTATTGTTATCATTGTAATCATTACCACCATTATCGTCGTTGTTATCAGTATTGTTGTGATTATCATCGTTATTATCTTTATCATCATTATCATCAATATCATCGCAATTGTTATTTTTGTTGTTAACATTACCATTATCACAAATATGGTTTGATCATCATCATTATCATTAACCATTATTATCATCATCATTAGTATCATTATCATCATTACCATTACTATTATTCTTATCATAGGATAATAATGATAATGATAGTTATGATCATTGTGAAATGATAATGACAATATTAATGATAAGGATAAGGATGATGATTATAGAAACATTGATGATGATGATAACAATGTTAATGATGATAGTGGCAGTAATAATAATGATAAGGATATTAATTATATCAATGATAATGATTATAATGATAATGATGTTAGTAGTAATGATGATAACATTAATTATGATTAAAGTGATCATGACAATGATAATAGTAAACATTATAATACTTACAATTATCATCATAACAACAAAAATAGTAATGGTGATAATATTATTGATAATGATAGTAATCATCATAACAACGATTATAATGGCAAAGGCAATGATAATAATAACAATGATGATAATGATAGTGATAATGATAATGGTAATGATAATAACAACAGGGATGATAATGATAATGACAACAACAAGGAGAGTAATAATAATGATAATAGTAATGGAGAAATAATAAAGATAGAATATGTAATCATGATAATAGTGATGGTAATGCGGATGAGAATAATAAGGATATTAATGATAAATACAATGATTATGATAATGATTATAGTAGTGATAGTAATTATGATAATAGTAGTAATAGTAGCAATGGTTAAAGTAATGATAATGATGACAATGATAATAATGTTAATAATGATAATAATATTAATGATAACAATGATAATAATGTTGATAATGATGATAATAATAATGATAATGATAACAATAAGAAAAATAATTAGGATAATAACAATATTTTTCAAAACAAAACTTTATGAGTCATCCACTCACTAGTCCCTTGATGTTTTGCATTTTTTTCCTGCCATTGCAGATTGCACGCGAATTTCAATTTTCAGTTTGTAACCACTTTCTGTGTGGGATTTTCAGTTTCAATTTGTGGAATGGAAAGATGTTGCTAAAGGTAATTGCAACGAGTGATATACGCGTGCAGTCATAAAGACGTACAATAGTTTTATATGGATGTGTGTGTATATATATATATATATATATATATATATATATATATATATATATATATATATAATAATGATAATGAAAATAATAATGATAATGAAAATTATAATGAAATTAATAATGATAATACAAATAATGATGATAATGAAAATAATAATGATAATGAAAATGATAATAATAATGAAAATGAAAATAATAATGATAATGAAAATTATAATGAAATTAATAATGATAATACAAATAATGATGATAATGAAAATAATAATGATAATGAAAATTATAATGAAGATAATAATGATAATGAAAATGATAATGATAATGAAAATGATAATGATAATGATAATGAAAATAATAGTGATAATGAAAATAATGATAATGAAAATAATGATAATGAAAATAATAATGATAATGAAAATAATAATGAAAATGATAATGATAATGAAAATAATAATGATAATACAAATAATAATGATAATGGAAATAATAAAGATAATGAAAATTATAATGAAAATGATAATGATAATGTAAATAATAATGATAATAAAAGTAATAATGATAATGAAAATGATAATGATAATAACTACGATGATAATAATATTGATAATACAGACAATAATGATTATCATTATCAATTTTGTTATAAATGGTATCATTATAACAATGATAATAATGATGATGATAAAGATAATGATAATACATTATTCGAATCATTATCATTATTGATATCATTATTGCCATTATCATTAACACTGTTATAACCATTATCAGTAGTAGTTGTAGTAATAGTAGTAATAATAAAGATTAGGATAAGGATGATAACGATGTGATGGTAATGATAATGATAATGAGTAGGAGAATGAGATGTTGGATAAAGATTAGGAGGAGATGATGATAAAGATAAATAATAATAATACCTTAATCCCGTGCCTCTTTTTATTTGCATTATGTCTGCATTTATAAGATGCAATTATCCTCTCAAATGCACACCTCTATCATCACCGGGGCAATGATGCACTATTGTCAGATCGGGCGAAAAGTAGCGGTTTCTGCTACGTTTGAGGGGAGTGCGTAACGTGATGATATGATTGGGATACTTTCATGTCTTTTTACTAAATAAGGATGATATTGATGATGGTAATGATGATAGTAATGATAGTAATAGTAAAAATGATAATGATAATAATGATAATAATAATAGTAATGATGATAATAATAGTATTAAAGATGATGATGATGATGATAATGATGATGAGGGTAATAATAATGATGATAACAATGATGATAATGATGATAATGATAGTAATAATAATAATAATAATAATAAATATAATAATAATAATAATAATGATAATAATATCAATAAAAAATAATGATAATAATGATGATAACAATAATAAATACAGTAAGAATGATAGTCATGAAACACATATGAATCACAAATGCTGTAGATCCTATGAATGGCTGATCGCTACTCGCCCTCTGATTCTTTTAGTGAAATCACGTGCGTATAGATAATGGGAAAGTGGTCAAGATTCGATAAAGTGCTTAGCTGAAAAAAATACTCTATTTGGAAAACGGTTAGAATGAAAAAATGACCGGACAAAGGCCCGCTGTAGTACCTGTTTGTATTGGGTTTCAATGTTGCGAAGTCCGCTCTTTTTCAAGTGTGTTTCCGCTATATTCCATCGGGAAAATCTGGCAACACTGCCGATAGAAAAAGACCGGATACAATTTCACTTGTAATTATACGGATATTGATCTCTGGTAAATAAATATTAGTAGATGACTTTTCCGATAAGCGGTGTTTGTGGTATGTTTTTCCGTTTGTATGAATTAAGGCATGAGAGCGGTCATATGCAGAATAAAAAGGAAAAATATTATCACAGGACTGTTATGTGTGATTACTTTATTTCATTTATTATGATAAATAGAGCAAGACAAATGCATTTTATTCATAATCAGTGACAGAATTATGATCGTGATATTTTAGAATTTACACTAGTTTGCCCTTTCATCAGGTTAAATAAAGAAAATATTTGACGTCAGTCAATCGCAACTAAACGATGTAAGTGTCTTTATTTCATCAGCTTTGTCACTACATTGCTAAATTGGTGCATTCGAGGCAAAGAAGTGAACAACGGTAGTGGCGATTGTGAAAGATAAAAGTTAAATTGTAAATTGCCTGATATGTTCTGCTTAGGCTATATTTACTAAATGATTTCTCCTCTTGTTGTTTCCTTGTCTAGATTTCTTTTATTGTCATTCCTTTATTAGTCTGTTCTTTATTTCACTAGGCTTAGGTTTTTACACTGCTCTGTTTAGACTGTAAGTTTATGAGATTAGTCATCTGGTAATTTTAAGCCTTCAGCAGAAGCACCAGAGACTTGCTTGTTTTGCCTACATTTTTACCTGTAAAATCCTCAGCCAGGTACACCACTCGGGAGAATGATTTATTTTAGTCGTTGTACATAAGTTTTAATGACTACACGTGCTTCCAACTTCCCTTTTTGTATTTATCATTTTTCTTTGGTATTTTTCAATTACTTTTAGTATTTTCTTTTATGATTCGGCTGGATGTCAGGAGGAGATCATCAGAGATTAGCCAAGTACTTAGCGCATGTTTTTTACATAAACTTGAATATCTGGGACGGGACCTCTGGGCTAGCGTGGATATTACGCTATATTATTATTAATTATGATAATACCAGTAATGAAGATAAGATTTATGTAACATGGTAACAGTGATAATGATATTAATAACATGGCAATGATCATGATATTCATAATAGTAATAATTGTAATGATAATAGTGATAACAATGATGATAATGACAGTTATGATTATCATTACTGTTATTATGATCAGTATTATAATTTGATTTTTATTATTATTACCAATATTGTTACTGTTATCATTATTATTACAATTGGTGGTATTATTTGGCTTATTATTATTATTATTACCATTATCACTACTATTACTAGTATTATTATTGTTATTATGATCATGATCATTACTGTTGTTATTGTTATCATTGATAACATTGTTATTGTTATTTTTTATTTTAATTTCATAGCATATAATTATCATTCCCTTATTATTATTATCGTCATCATTTTGATCAACTACCTTTATCATTATTGTTTTTATTTTCATCATTACAATTGTTATTATAAACATTGCTATTAATGTTGTTACTAACATAACCATAATAGGTGTCTTAGGATATTGAAACCAATAACCCACACAGGGTTTACACAAACCGGTTTATTCCAGAACGCAGGTAATCCGTCGTTATGGTACAGGAAGAGGTACAGTGGTACAGTGGTAGCGCAGTCGATCCTGGTTATATAAAGGTTTAACTATCAACCGTTCCAAGCAGTGTTTGCGCGGGTGTATGGAATATGAGGGCGAGGCAATTAAAGGTATTTAGGTCTTTTGAGGGTCAACATAATTGGGAGACAGCTATGTGTGAATTGTCTGTCCATCAGGGTTGATCTAACATATGCCTCATTACTAGAATGTGTATTTATTTATTCTTTGTATTTTGATGTATTGATGTTTTTGGTGTCATATATAAACACACTATATAATCTTCATGATTATCATTACTATTGCTATCATTATTATTATTACATTTCTATCGTTATCGTTGTTATTGTTGCTATCATCATTCTTCATAATGAAGATATTATTATTGATAATGATGGCGATAATAATGCTGATAATAGTGATAATAATGATGTTAGTAATGATAATGATAATAATGATGTTAGTAATGATAATGATAATAATGATGTTAGTAATGATAATGATAATAATGATGTTAGTAATGATAATGATAATGATGTTAGTAATGATAATGATGTTAGTAATGATAATGATGTTAGTAATGA
>BOPN01002662.1:122500-125000 GCA_017312705.2 Penaeus japonicus | reverse complement strand
CAACAATAGATCTAGTTATTGACAGTACAGAGTTGCTTTTCATTCACATTTTCACTCACTTTTATGAACATTCTGTTTTTGAACCGATATGATTTTAATAATAATTAATGATTTAATAAAAAATAAATAAAATAAAATAAAAACATATCTACTTACTAACAGTACGATGTTGTTTTTCACTCACAACAGACTTATCTGATAACGTCAGAGATTAAGTTAGTGTGACATTAAGAGATGAAATGAAGGTAAGGCTAGAATATTAATAGAGATTATGATAAAAATTATATTACTGTCACAACCGACAATGTTGTAGTTATGAAGTGCTGATATACGGGTATGATTGAGCACATGCATTCTCATGTATTAGAACAAACTTCTAACTCCTTGTCTTTGGTACCATGAGTTTACGAACTATGTTTACGCCTGTCTACATCATTAATTCCAATTAACTATTCATAATCATTTTAGTACATTTGATCAACTTACATCTTTCATTTATTTACTAATAGTTTATCATTCGTATCATAAATTTATATAGTATTATCATTATTGTCATAATGACTATTATTGCATTATTATCACTATTGTTATCATTATCATTATTACTAGTATTGTTATCATTATCCTTATTATCATTATTGTTATCATTATCATTATTATCCTTATCATTACAATTTCTTATTGTTATCATTACGATTATTATCCTTTATAGTATTCATTATCAATCTTATAGTTATCATTTATAGTAATCATTATCAATCTTATAGTTATCATTTATAGTAATCATTATAAATATTATAGTTATCATTTATAGCAATCATTATAAATATTATAGTTATCATTTATAGTAATCATTATAAATATTATAGATATCATTTTTAGTAATCATTATAAATATTATAGTTATCATTTATAGTAATCATTATAAATATTATAGTTATCATTTATAGTAATCATCATAAATATTATAGTTATCATTTATAGTAATCATTATAAATATTATAGTTATCATTATCATTATCATCATTACTATTATTTTCTTAGAGATCACGTCCGCCTGTGACCTTCATTTTGATGAAACCTTGAAGCACAGTATACAATATAGTGCTTGATGGATAATGATGATGGCGGATTTGTGCTTGTATGCTTGCTCACTGCTAGACGTGTCTATGAGTTTTTATAGTATTTTTTTTTCTCTCTCTTTATATATAGATGTGCACACACAATCATACACATACACACATACACACACACGCACACACACAGACAACCACACACACACACACACATACACAAACACACACACACACACACACACACAAACACACACACACACACACACACACATATGCACGCACACACACACACACATATGCACGCACACACAGTACGTCTTCCACACTCTGTTCTTCTTCATATCTAATCGATAAACGTCGGATTACTTTCCATGCGATATTTTTAGAACTAACAAATATTGTTGGCAATGATTGCACACTTGACTAATCTTATAATCATTTATTGTTGCATCGCCAAGGACTGCCGTTGTTTTTTTCATGTTGCTATCTGATAAGTCGCTGCAAGGTTGTGTGCATTCCATCTCAACGGCTGATACAAAAAAAAAAAAAAAAAAAAAAAAAAAAAATTAAACAAACTGACATAAAACAGAAAAGAAAGTCATTATTTCGTCAGTTTAAAAATCTGATGCTACTACAACAACTATCTGACAAGGATCATATTACTTCATCTATTCCACTGAAAAATACGTCCTTTATATTGATACAGAACATCAGGGTACAGCGTGAGACAACATGTTTGCTACAAGTTATTCTTAGGTATTGATTTGTCATCTTATGATAAAGATCTTGCCTCAAATGGAATTATTTGCTATATGTCATGTTTAAGTACACCAAGTCACCTATTTTATTATTTATTATTATTATTATTATTATTTTAATCTGAAAAAAGAAGAAATATACAGAAAACAAATTTTTCTATGTCATGTGGAATGACTTTGGAGACGCAATTTTTCCTCTCTCTCTCTCTCTCTATCTATCTATCTATCTCTGTCTGTCTGTCTCTGTCTCTCTCTATCACTATCTCTGCGTGTCTCTCTGTGTGTCTCTTTCTCTCTTTCTGTATCTGTGTGTCTCTATCATATATATCTGTCTATGTCTGTCTCCCCCCCCCCCCCTCTATCTCTATCTATCTATTTATCTCGTGCTCTTTCTGAGCGTTTCTGTCTATCTCCCTTTGTCTCTTTCTCTTTCTCTCTCTCTAAGTGTGTCTCTCTCTCTAAGTCTCTCTCTCTCTCTCTCTATCTATCTATCTCTCTGTCTGTCTGTCTCTGTCTCTATCACTATCTCTGTGTGTCTCTCTTTCTCTCTTTCTGTATCTGTCTCTCTCTCTGCCTCTGTCTGTCTCCCCCCTATCTATCTATCTATTTATCTCGTGCTCTTTCTGAGTGTTTCTCTCTATCTCCCTTTGTCTCTTTCTCTATCTC
>BOPN01002662.1:115000-117500 GCA_017312705.2 Penaeus japonicus | reverse complement strand
GCCAAGCACCATAGGCTGGTATGGTCCTTCCTGTACCCGCTGCCACCACTTTGTGGTGACTCACCTCTTGTGATATTCACCACAAAGATATTCAGGTTGTACACTGTTCTTCTTTGCTATCTCTCTCTCTCTGAGTAGAAGGTAGAAGATACGCTAGTTCACTAGTTTCTTTCTTTACTAAGTAGACGCACAGTGTAACAAGTATATATGTTCATACTAAAAGCAGCTATAATATATGTATCGACGGCAATATAGATACACACACCTATCACACATTCGCACACACCTCTTGACAGACCGAAATTCCGGGGTAGACTCGCTGCCTCTAGGCGTCACTTGCCTCTCTCGGTCTACCAGGTCAGCAGATCTGACCTGGACCTGGCATGGCGACCACATGACCGATATACATAAGTGATCACGTGGTGGCGTGACCATATCTTAGGCGTGCATAAACACCCACAGGGAAACTTCGACTGCCACCGATATGGAAAATTCCTCTGGCACGCCAGGGCTTTTATGGTTGTTGCCTGGTTAATTGAGGGTTCTTAATACCACCAGCTATAGAGACGATGGTCTGGCTAGTCGCCTTTTACCAGAGCACCAAGATGCACATAGGCTGTAATATTTGCCTGACCACTCTATTTACTACAAATACCATCACTACAATTGTTGTTGTGTACTGAGACTACTAAATCTTTAAATGCAATCCTTTGATACTATATTTGTCAGTATCACCTTCCTGTTACTTTTGTATAAAATTACCAAAGAAAATATCTTATAAAAGTCTTTTTAAAGAAAATAGTGTTTATCCTTTGGGAAAAACAGTGCATAGAGAGTTAAAATAAATGCACTCAACACAATTTCCATTATAGGAGTTGTAGAATCAAGAAGTTCAGAAAGGCATTTGTTGCTAACTATTGCATACTACCTTTCAAAACATATTTTTATCTTTTAATTTTGTTGGTCCAAACCACTTTAAACTTGCTATAATCCTTGATAGAAGGCCTACAATCTTATGCCAAACTAAATAGTGGCACAGTGCCAAATTATTATTGGGGTTTCTGTACATTCAGCACTCTAGAAAATGCCAACAAACTTCTTCTATGTATATGCAGCAAGATATCTGAATTTGATAGTAAATTGCCCGAGAGGCTCGTAAGCTGTCTTACCAGAATAGCTTAAATATGGTGAAGGATTATTGGCCTTTCCAGAGAGCCAAAAGTACAGAGGCTAGTGGGGGATGCATGGGTGAGCTAGCAACCTTTACCATAAGGGGGACATTCTGAGAGAGGGATGAGAATTGGTTTGGGTAAATAAGGAACAAAAAGGAAAAAATAAAGTCAAGTTCTGTTTTCAACGCATATTGGTCTGATGGTTAAAAATCATGAATATATACCAAATATAGCAATACAAATTTTACCTCCCTGACCAGTCAGGGAGGTACAATTTGTATTACTATATTAAATGCGTTATTGCATTCTATCATCTTTCTCACATATACCAAATAGTTTAAACTACCTCAATCAAATAAGTGTTACCTTTGTTTAGAGCTGTTCAGATTCCTTGAAATAGCTATAAAATCTTAAGAAATGATTGAGTATTTTATATTGTGTATTTTGATACCATCTCTTGTTTGTGCATATTACTGTTTGCATATTACAAATCAACTAGAAAGACAATTGATAAATGCATGGATTATCATACCACTTCTTCTAAACTATTTATGAAAATATTTTGAAACTGAATTTTTTGGATTTTTTTATGCATTAACTCTCTCTGGATGGGTGGTACACTACGGTACCACGCATTCAAGGCCCATTCGCTGGGTGACGTCATACGGCGTCGTTTATTTAACTGATTTAGGCCCATGCGTTCGAGAGCCCCGGCATTGTAACATGCAAGGCTGGAATGCTCCCGTCGTGACTGGGTTAAAGATAAAGGTTCAAAAATCACTCGATAATGAATTAGTAATTCATAAGGCCATATGTTTGTCTATTTGTTTTTTCTCATTGAGCTGGTGTTTACTGAAGGTAGATATGTTTTCTTAGATAGTGAGTGGAGATTTTTTTTATTTAGACCAATTTAAACCAGTTGAAAGTTATTGAAATTTATTAAAAAAAAAGAAAAAAATTCAGTCACATATATCTTGAAATTTTCTGTCTGAACGATTTCTTTATAGACGTAAAATTAGGTTCTATGATTGGAAAGAAAAAAGATAGAATTAAAATTGATTTTGGAAAGGAATGGTCAGTAGGATCTTAATGTAGAAATGAGCAATTTTCAATATTGCAATTGGAGGAGTCCAACTGGGATGATCTGTGAGCTCGGAAGAGGGTTTATATATGTGTTTATATAAGTCAGTATACCTTATAGGGGTGAAGCCCTAGAGTGAACTTAAGTCTCCAGCTAAGGTAAAAACAAGCTTATGTACTGAAGCCAAGTAGTCAGGTTAGTACAGTGGTGATAAGATTTACATGGAAAAGATGCACTCTTCATTATC
>BOPN01002662.1:107500-110000 GCA_017312705.2 Penaeus japonicus | reverse complement strand
GGCATGTCGGTTGATTGTGCACATAGCAGGTGGCCATGGCTTTAGTAGGTGAATAGCCCAAGGCATCAGGCCTACGCATATCCCTATTCCCTCCCTGGCGTTGTGTCCAGGCGGAGACAAAACCACCCCTGTGTTAGCAGTTTAGATTTCACTTCTAATATTTTTCCTTTGTTTTCCTTGTTTTTTATTCTTTATATGAGGAATGAACAATGATTAGTATTATTCATATATCTAGAAGAAGACAAAAAGAACTGTACTGTTACCTATTTTCAGCCGACCACACTGTAATTCTGGGTTTGGCGAGCATCCTCTGTACGTAAATGTCGACATGAAGAATGGAGGAACGCAAACTACATGGATAGATTCCCTTCAGGCTGCATTTGCTGGAGTGCAGGTAATAGTTCTATAGTTGAATCATTATCAGAATAATTTGATTCTAATGAAGATTTAATGATCAAAATATTAATTACACTTCTTGATTTGTATTGTTATTAATTTTCATTCACCTTTTTATTAGTCAGGGTTTATAAAATATACAGCTGTTATTCTATACCTCCCCTTCCCTCCAGTTAATTTGTATTTGATGGTCACTCACTCACACTTTATTTGCCTTCATAAAAGTACATATTGAACAGAATCAGCCAACAGCCAAGGAAATGCACCCACTAAACCCACTCTCATTATTTTTTCTCTCTCGCTTGCCCTTTACCTATCCATCCATCATATTAATTTACTGTACTTGCCTCCTAAGTTCCGTGCTTAGATATTAATGGAGAGCCATTTATCCATAGGTTTTAGCTGGAGACATGGAAGAGGCAATTTGCACACATGCCCTCTACTACACCATCTGGAAGAAGTATGGGGTCTTGCCCGAGAGGTTCAACTGGCAACGCATATCTCCGGATGTAATGTTTTATCCTCTGAGACCAGAGTTCGTCGAGTCGACCTATCTTCTGTATCAGGTACCTTCTCTTTTCTTTTATTCTTTTTTTTTTTTTACTTTTCATATTTTGATTCTTCCCCATCTTGTTCTCTCTCTCTCTCTCTTTCTCTCTCACACTCTTAATGTATCGTTTTCTCTTTTCAGTTATAATTTCTTTCTTCTTTTCCTATTTTTTTATCTTTCATCTTCTTTTCTTACTTTTTTTGTTTTCCTTATTATTTTCTGCTACCTGTCTATCTTCTTTATTTTCCCTCTTTCTTTACATCATTTAGATAAAAGACTAAACCTTCTCCCCGCCCCCCCTATATACGTATCCTTTTCCAGAGAAAGGCACAATTATATCTAGTTTGTGAGAGAATGGGTATAAGGTTTAGGTTTCCTTGATGTTCGATTACTTTTATCAATTTGAAATGTAAATGTATTTCTGAATGAGAAAGAGAGTAGCAGGGATCTTATTTTACTTTCTTCTTACTCGGTGGAGAGGTTTGATTAACTTTGCATTAATCCAATACAGTATCAATTCACTGTATGCTTGTTATGCTTCACTTAAATTAGATCGAGTTCATTTCAGTTTTTCAGCCTCGGAATTCAAATAATGTCTTCTTTAACTCTTAACTTGTATTTCATTTTCACTTCTTTGGTCACTTTCTTAAACTGCCATTTTTCTTTTCAATCATTTTTTCTGATACCTGCTTCCAAACTTAAAGTGTCATTGATCTGATACGTTTTCAGTGAATATTGAAAAGAGGCTGTTTCCCAAATTGTCATGAGCCAGATTAATCAGACATATGGTTTTGGGCTTCTAGTACTAGGTGTGTGATTTTATTTATTAACTACAAAAAAAAATAAAAAAGCAATTCAATTATTTTCTTCTCTTCCTCTCTATTTATTCTGATAGATGAATTTAAGCAAAAATTTAACATTGTCTCTATGCCTCCTGACAGAGACCTGTCTCAGTAGCATTGGAAGGGAATATAGGAGAAGCCTTAGATTTTGCTTGCTATCACACAGGTAAATATGGTCTTTTCTCAAACATCTTTCTTTTTTTTTGGTAAGGGTCATAGGACATAGTCATTTTTTATTAATCTATATGATATTCTAAGATATTTGAAATAAAAGTCAATATTAAATGTGAATAGTCACTGATTTGCTAGCCTTTTTAGCACAACTTATGAATGGGTCAGCAAAATTTCACTGAAAACAGAAGTTCGAATAACATGGCTGTGTGATGTCCCACACAATTTCTATATGATACATGTTCATAAGGATAATTTACTGAATATGGTGTACTGTAAGGTTGTTGGATGTACTGTAGAAGTAGAAGCAGTGGTTTGCCAGACTGGACAGAGCCAACTCTGGATAATGTGAGCTGTGATAAATGTTTGCTGTGGTGGTGGTCGTGGTAGTATGGATGGTGTGGCTATGATAACCAGGTTGGTGATGACCATGATAGTTCAAGATATTTTTTAATACTAAGGATTTTAGAAAGACTACATGAGTATGGAAGTGTGAGTGATATTCTCCAGTTGCTGTTGTAAGAGATTTAGCCACAAAAAT
>BOPN01002662.1:100000-105000 GCA_017312705.2 Penaeus japonicus | reverse complement strand
GCCACTTTTTTGATTGCGTGTGTGATTTTTGTATTTTCCGTAATATGTATGATTTGAATGAAAGATGATATTGAGTTGACTTTGTGAGGTGTAATACAAGCTTTATCAATGTTATAATGCTAAAGCTAAAGTCAGACATATACATAAAATATGTGAAAGCTTTTTCTTCGACAAATAAAACTTCTACCCATGTTGTACGTTCATAATCTCTCTGTAGCTCAAAAACATCATTGCTATGGTATCATGAGGGGAAACAATTATTTATGTAAAAAAAAGAATGCATTCAAAACATAAATATAATAAAAATAAAACATATATACATATAAAAAAAAATTAGAATTGGTCCCTAATGTCGACGCCCTTCATGCCAACATTGTAATCGGCAACGACGTGGGGCTTCCCTCCCTCCTTGACCTGAGTAGTGTGGATGGTGCAGAGCATTGTAATGATATTACGGTCACTCCACTGCTCCTATAGTCTACATCCCCCTTCTTTGTCACGGTGAGGTCACCGGGCATCCACTTATGGGTTACCCTCACTGTCCCTACCACATTCATCTGTCGGGACTGGAGTATATGGAAAAGAGATGGGGAAGTGTACCAGTTGTCTACAAAGACAGTGTACCCTTTCCCCATGCTACCACTCATCTCCAATAAGTCCAGTATTGCCTTCGTCGAGGCTGGCACAGTGCTCTTATCCTGGCCCGTGTAAATCCGGAAACATGAAGTGAATCCGCTGGACGGGCCAGTACTGGTCGACAATTTGTACACCTTTAAACCAAACCTAGCCAGCTTGTTTCTATTAAAGGTGACAAACCTCAGCCTCCCATGAAACTTCCACAAAGACCCGTCTATGGTGATGTCTTTCTCGGGGACTAAGGTCTCAACAAAGGCAGTGTTGAGGGCATTCGTAGTTTTCACAGATGATCCTCAGGAACCTCATCCCCATCCTCCAGATACGCAAAATGGAGGTGGGTTGTGAGGTAGTCAAACCGATCCCAGGACATAGTGAAAATAGCTCAACACGAACGGTTAAGTGATGGG
Organism: Penaeus japonicus; assembly: GCA_017312705.2. Classification (NCBI taxonomy): domain Eukaryota; kingdom Metazoa; phylum Arthropoda; class Malacostraca; order Decapoda; family Penaeidae; genus Penaeus; species Penaeus japonicus. The sequence continues at coordinate 103,957 of BOPN01002662.1, read as the reverse complement.
ACCAGAAATCCTGGTAACAGGGAAGTTTGTGGAACAAAATCGTCACCCGCAGACCAAAGTACACTATCAGCTCCTCCTTGGACATGGGAGTCCACTTCCTCATATGAGGAGAGGCAGGAGGAGAGATACCTGCATACCTAGAAGCAGACATAAAAGAAACATCAGTAACACAATTCCAAATTATATGTACACAAACTGTAATAATATAGGAGACAATAACAGCAAAAAATTACAAACTCACCTATTGGTCTCGTGTAAGATGAAAGATGTGTTGAAGGAGATTGTTAATGGAAAAACACTGGAAGATCTCAAGGGGGCTCCTGGTTGCATTCAGGTCTGCCTTGACCCCAGGAGAACCAGCAAACCCGAACTTTTTCAGGATGTTATCCTTCTTTCGCCATGTCGAGTAATTTATGGGGGTCATCAACCTCCTTTTATACCTGAGGTTTTCCCCAATTTCCCGCCAGGTGACTGATAGCAACGTCATACCGAATGTGGAAGAAGTAAGCCAATCAAATCAATGGAATGACTTTATATTCTGTGACGTTGGTCACATGTGATTTTATGTAAATGGTGACGCAGGATTCACATGATCCACGTGACAAAATGTCATCATGACTTCACATATTCTGACGTTGGTCGCATGCGACCACGTAAATGATGATGCACGATTTACATGACAGAACGTCATCATGACGTCACATGCTGTAACGTTGGTCGTAGTGACGGGATACGCATGTAATTTCAGGTAAAATCACTGCTTTTACCTGTTTACTTTGCACCACCACTGCTGTTGTAATGGTGGCGCACGGCAAAGGTGGAAATGCAATTTGTGTGTCAATATATAGTGTCAATAGATAATTATGTTTAAAATCATAAAATCACTTTATTTCGATTATTTCTTGCCTTAGAACACTCCCACATATCACTTGCCATCAACTGGTACATTTTCAGAAATGTGACACACGTGACGCCCGTCATAAACAATTTACAGGGACATCACACTGGTGTGGCATACCATCATCACACACTATCTGCCATGTCACACGGGTGTGACACCCGTTGTCATTGGGTTAAAGAGCACCAAGGGGCACACAAGAGCACAGGACTAAAGATCTCCTCACGGCCTCAGAGCTGGTGCTTGAGTCACTTAGTTGAAAGCAAGAACAATCTTACCAGCCTGGTCAGATCAGAGATGTTCCTTGCTTTGCTACTTTCCATATATTTGTAATGTGAAATATAGGTCTTGCAAAAGTAACTTAAGTGACTTTTGGTAAACAATACATGTGGATTGTAAAGTGAAGAGGTGGCACTGCATGTAATGTATAGTGATTAGACGATACTCTGTTTCTGTGTGTTGTCATTATGTGAAATGGATCATTTCATCATTACTAATTGTGTGTGTGTGTGTCTGTATGTGTACTACTTTCAATATCAAAGTCTTTATTTTATTAATATTATTTTTCTTTTTTTCTCAGTGTGCAGCAATAGATCAAGAAAGAACATATGGCCTGCCATTAAGAAGTCAATATCTGGAGCAGATTTCAGGAACGCTTGGAGTTGAGTTATGATAAAGGGTCATGTTAGTGTTCGAAAGGCAGCCACAAGAGCCTGAAAACATTATCATAATATGAATTTAATACTGGAAATATACAGAGGCTTTTGGGCAGATGAGTGCGTTTTGAAGTAAAGTCGTATAATCTTATCCACTTCTTTTCTGTAGATATGCCTGCAATCAAAATGTTTGTTTAAGGGTTTTACACCAACTCTCTCTTAAGCTTTTTACACATGCATTAGGTTTGTGTATAACATTGGGTTAGAGATTCTTCATGGTTGTACTGCATAGTTCTTTTCCCTTTTTTTTGAAGTTGATATTCAGATGATTCTTTTTTCCCATCCTTTTTCCCGTTGACCTTTTTTATAAACCTTCACACATTCACATTGTCTGTCTTTTTTTTTTCTTTTTGAAACTCTACAAACCTTTTTTTTTTTTTTTTTTTTACAACACCTTTTTTTTTTTTTTTTTTTTAACAATGTTATTATTATTGGTTGTGGTTCATGATATGTTTCATTTGTCATATCAGTTTTGACACTAAACACAGGCAATATCTAGCTAAGTGCCTAAAGTAAGTAGGTCAGTAAACTTAAATAACATTGATTTTCCTACCTTTACAAGAGAATGTGAGGGGGAGAATCTTGAGGATACATTAATCATTCATCATTCCAGTATCTTTAAGAAACTATTGTACACTTTTTTATATACCGGTATCTATCGTGATGTATCATATGCAAGCCTTAGATGTACTTAGAGATGTTTTAGAAAGGAAATTGAAATCTGTGTTGCTGGTGTGAGTCATGTGAGTTGATTGTGGGAGAACAGTTCTTTATTTTCTATGACTTTTGATCAAAAACTATATTTTTTATCCTTTGCTTTCGTATATTTATGTAGGAATGTCTTAAAATGGTAAAATGGTAAGTAAGAATGTGTCTGTCTGTACATGTGTGCACATGTGTCTGCATTTCCTTCTACCATTGGAGTTTCTTTATGTAGAGTTCATTCCACCACTCTGATGGCAGTAATTCCATTCATTTGACCTTTCAAAAGCTTCAAGGGGATGGAACTGTCATGTTGCAAACTGCCTTCTCATCCATTACATTACCACCTAGTAACCAATTCTTTTGTGATCATTCCAGGATTTCTAATAACTGTTTAAGGAGAGTAACTAAGGTTTTGCGTTTGATGAGTTTTACGAGTTTGATTTTGAACAAAGGCGAATACATATGCCGACCACTTATTTCCTGTAAGTAGATTGATGATTTGGAAAAAGTGAAAAAGTGTTTGTAAAAGAAGAGAACATCTTAAATTGCTGTCCATTTATTTATTCTTTCATTCTTTCCTTTCTTACCAATCTTTTTTTTCTGCTTTCATTAAAAGCTATGTGTTGATTAGCAGGACGAATGAAGAGAGAATTGCTTACTTTCACCTAGGAAAACCCTAGAGATATGAAAAAAAAAAATGTAAATGTGAATGTCTTACCATTTACACTTAGTTCATGATTTTGTGTATTTCCATTTCTAGCATGACAGATTTCCCATAGCATTTCATGTATTTTACTTTCTTTCTTTCTTTTAAATTCAAAGACAAGGTCTTGCTCAACATTTGATACTTCCATTGAAATTCCCTCATGCCTCACCACCTCAAACAAAGAATTTTTATAGATTCATTTTCTTAAATGTCATCCATAATATATTTATTATCAATACATACACTCATGATGATAGAAATTTATCTTTATTTGTGTAACTTAAAAAAAAAACATATAATTGTAGATTAATTCACTCATAAAAGCTGAAATCACTCCTTTTTTCATAACTTAAAAGAGGTAATACATTATTTTAGACAACCTAGTCTCTAATATGCATTCCATAGTCATCCAACCAAATATGGCCTTCATGTTTTACTTTATGATTAAGAGAAATACTTCACAAAGAAAGGGAATGGTATTGCATAGTGTTTGCTGATAAATTACTAAGTTAAGGTGAAAATAATGTTCAATATGTAAGGAAGGATAATCACAATTTATGTAGTTATTATTATTATTATTATTATTATTATTATGCTACTATTATTATTATTACTATCATTTTTCCATTATTAATTCTACTACTACTATTACTATTACTACTACCATTGGCTGTTGGATGGAGAGTGAGGATTTTGTCAAATTCTTCAGTGAGAAACAGAAAGAGTGTTGACTAAATGTTTATTTCAAGTTGTAAATACCTTCCCTTATTGGAGACAAATCAAGTGCAGTTTTGAATATCATTGATAGAACTGGTTTACAGCAAATCAAGCCCTATCTAAGCTTGTAAGTTCTACTGTCTCTTGTCACCACAGTGGTAAGGACCAAGCTCAGATCGAGTAAACATTCATTGGCACACTCTCACAAGTCAGCA
>BOPN01002662.1:80000-85000 GCA_017312705.2 Penaeus japonicus | reverse complement strand
GTTTAGCTGTCTCGTTAACTATGAATCTTGATACTCCATGGTAGAACTCTCCAGTACCCTGTAATAAAGTTTCTGTTCTTCCTCTTTTTTAAACATCTTTTAAAACTCTTTCCAATGTCAGCATAGAAACGTATGTTTAAGAAGTTGCCATCTCTGAAATATCATTCAAAATAAAACGAGTGGTCAGCTTCACCTAATTGCACATCATATGCTGTAAACACCAGCTTTTTAAAAAGTCCAGAAGCAATTCTCAAAAAGACTACTTTCAAATGTCACTCAGATCGATGGCATCGACCCGCTCTTCCATCTCAACCTCCTCCGCTTTCTCGTCGTCTGTCTTGTTGTCCGAGGGTTGTTCTCGCTCAATGTACAGGTTCTTCCAGCTCTTCGGTTCTCCTTTCCTGAGTTTAATCTCTACCTTTGAAGCTGCCAAGGTTACATTGCTCTGACTCGGATCAATGAGCTGAAGAAGAAAAATTCCACCATAAAACACATATTCTTATATCAAAATTAAAAGTCCATGAACTTATCATAATTGAATGTGTTAGGTAAGTAAAAAAAAAATATATATAGCAACGTATTCACATATCAAATTTATATCATCATTGAATATAAGTTTAGAAAACGGGAAAGGAAATAAATAAAGAAAAGAAATGCTGAGATTTCTAAAAACCCAGTCCAGCATACTCACCCCCTGCAGCTCAAGATCCAATTCAAATAGATTGTCTCCCCCAAAGACAATATACGTCTTGAGTCTGATTGGGTTCACCTCTACATATGTGGTAGCAGGTACAGAGAGTTTGGCATAAACTGACACAATAACATGAGTGCCAGTCTGGTGCCAATCGTAGCGACAGGAGGCAACTTTTCTTGCTTCCTAATAGAAACAGAGTGAGAAAAAATAAATAAATATAAATATATATATGTAAGCATAAAGGTCAAGATGATATTAAGTTTTTAAAGAATGAAAACCAAATATTTCTTCCCCATAATTTTAATTTCTTTCCAAAATAGATGATAGCCTTAGACTCATTCTATAATGAATCAAATAATCATAGACAAATATTACACAAGCAATCTTCAAATCAATTCAATCCAAATAAGAAATACAGCACAAGAAAGAGGTTCCACATAACTCACCGTCTTAACCCAACAGTGGTGACCAGTGGAGCAGCCAGCTTGTTCCAAGAACTCAGAAAAATCTGTGGACTTTTTCTTGCAGCAGCTCCAGTACTTAAGGCCCTCATGGAACACAGGAACTCCAGGGTGGTACCTGCACAGTTCTAGGTTGCTATGCTCGCCTTCGTACTCCTGAAAAAACAAAAATCAACTTGAGAGAATAAACTTTAAGAAACCTGTTTTCTTTGCAATGTCCCAATTAAGATGCTCTAAGTTCTCAGCATTCCTTATCCAAACTGTGACATTACCAAAAGGGTATCTCTTTACAACTTTGCAACACTCACCAATTCTTAAAATATACTGAATACTCAATAATGGACATTTCCTTACATTATTTGTATGAACTCACATTTCAGTCCATTCAATGAGTGTTCTAGAATCCCATCATTTCCCCTTGTTCAAACTACGAAAGTACACAAACAACTTACCCCTTTACACCCGTTATTTTTGCAGCTCTCGCCCATCCTCACACCATCAACAGATTGCTCAATCTCTTCCTCCTCATCATCATCTGCAGCGCTTTCTTCTTTTGCTTTCTTTTCTAAAGCCTATGGAGAAGAGAAGAACAAGAAAGAACTGTCTTACAATCAAATAAATGAAATGTATGAATATATAAGATTAAGATTAAGTTAATTTCAGAGAAAAAACAATGCAACCCCTTGGGTTTGCCCTGGTGTGGGTAAGTCCAAAGTCAGATGGCACTTATATCTGCCATAACAGCTGAGGCTGCTCTATTCTCTGCACTATATATGCATGGTTTTAAGGCTCTGAAGGAAATAGTTCTTAAGCTAAAACTTTCCAAAGTTAATCTAAGCCTTGCTATTCTATCCTTTTATTGTGAATTAAATATCTGCTTGCCTAGAATCAAAGACATGGGGGAAAGAAGCACCACAAGAATATCACTGCTGCACTTCTAATTTTTATCTCAAATGGGTAACTTCAATCCTACTGCAGCAGCTTGTACACCCCAATTGTTTCCCTGCACCATTGAGTTAATGGATTAAACACTTATATTCACCCCAAATAAATCAACAAACTTAACACAGACAACTGAAACCCCAATCCCATTTTCCAAGGTTTCTCTGAGTACCAATCGTAAAAATGAATACAATAAAAATAATCCTTTCATACCTGCCGTAATGACTGGGAGACTGTGACGGGGAGGCGTGACGTTGGGGTCTCAAAGGGAGGTCTTGGGAGAGCAGGAACGTCCTTACGCGACTCGACGGTGATGACCTCGTCCTTGGTGGATGGGTCGATTTTGGGCTTCTCCTGCTCCACTGGTTTCTCGGGATTGTGCTGCCCTTTGGCACATCCCTGGAAGGTTTGCGGTTTATGCATTAGGGCTACCCTTAGGGCACAGATCATATCTCCAAAGAAAATTTGAAAACAAATGACAAGTAACACTTACCAAAAGTTTGAGTGAAAAGTAAAAGAAATAAAGTAAAAAATAATGATAATTATATTATTACTACTACCATTACTATCAATAATAATAATAATAATAATAATAATAATAATAATAATAATGATAATTATATGATAATAGCAATGCTAACAATAAAAATATGATAACAACAACAATAATAATAGTAATAAAAATTCAATGGAATGATTATGATGCCAATGATAAACATCAAATTAAGAAAAATAAAAACACAACTCATAACATATAGAGAAACACACAAAGTCAAGAGCACTCACTTTGGTATTTAGGAATGTGGTGAAGTCTGTGCTTCTCTTGTTACAGCAGGACCAGCCTTTGTAAGCATCATGGAAGATTGGGGCCCCTGGGTGGTACTGGCAGGCCTCTGAAATTGTGAGAACATTGCTTCAGATGAACTGTTCTTTGGAACTGATTACTGTAGACCAGGTGCCTAAGATGAGTGTCTAAAGAACTTTTTTCTTTTTGTCCGTCTGTCTGTCTCATGGAAGGTAAGTAAAAATAAACAGACACATTGGTATAAACTGAACTCACAACTATGTTGACATACTGACATGTATCTACATATGTTTACTTACTGCTGCTTTTGAATATTCACAGAATTGACATTAATATCAAGCTGAATATACTATAGGTCTAAATCCCAAGAAAATAGTGAGCCCATGACTGCTGATAGAACAAAAGTATTCACAAATGCATTTGCATTATCATTAACCCCTAAATGGGAGTTATGGCAATAGCGTATACCCCTCACATCTACATAGTTAGCTACCAGCAACATTAATCATTTTTTGTCATTATCATTACTATCATCAATATCATTATTAATATCATAACTATTGTTATTTTTTCTAAACATCAATGCTTAAATCTTCAATTCTTTAATAATGTCCCTTTCTCTCAGTGAGATAAATAGATAATGATAAAGATACAGGAATGAATCTTTTGTTATCAATATCTGCAGTCTTAAATAAACTTTTTAGTAGCTAGCCATTACAGCAGAAATACAATGGTGGAATACTGAAGCATTAATGTATCAGTAAGTTTAAAAACAATAAATATATAATAACTAATAATAATAAATTGCGTTGGAACAATTAAAATTTACAAATATCTTTTGCCAATAGGAAAGCATGTTCAAAACCTTTTTTTAGGGATAAATTGCAATGCCATCAATTGCCTAAAGAATTAATGCATTTGCTTTGGTTTACTTTATACAATGTAACACTAATTTCCTATAACTCTTCAAGGTTTTAACCCTTAGACACCCCAGGCCTCAGGCTAGAGTAGACCACCCTGTCTAGAACAAATTGAAAGTCAAAATACAACACTTTGTATAAGCTTATATGAAAGGCAATCTTATACTGATTTCAAAATCATCATTTGTATTGCTATAATATTTCAAACAAAGCAGATGTTGGTGCTGAAATACTTAGGGAGGGTGCCTAAGGAGGTGTGGTAAGTGTGGTAGCTTCCTTAACCCTTCTGAGACCAGCCACATCTTAAGAAGTTCAGCCTGAGCAGGGTATCTTATGATGTGCGTTTTCTATTATTTCTAGACTTATGGTTTGATATGTGAGTTTATATATGATATATTAGCAAAGTTATACCAATTAGCATTTGGTATGATGCCCTAGTTCCACAAGTGCAGGGAGATAGTTTAATTGGATGAGTTTGGGGTGAGTATGTGAGTATCTTAGAAGTGAAGGATGGGAAGTTGAGACTAATCCTATTAACTTTCATAACTGATTGGTTAGTGATAAGCAAATCAGTGACTTAACCACGCATGTCACTGCATGGATTTATTGTTGCAATATTGGAATGCATACAGTTCTTTCATAAATAGTATTGACATAATTTCTAAAGGGGATTATTCTATGCTCATCTACGTACAATCTCAGCAGTTCATAAAGGCTCCTTTGAAGGATATAGCCAAGAAAGGAGGGTGTGATTAACTGGGCCCTTGTTTTTTTGGGTACTATGGCTATCTATAGCCACTTGGGTGTTTAGGGATTAGAGATACAAGGATATGGCTATATTTTCTGAGACCCCTGAGCATGTTATTTAAGAAAAACCTATCTTTCCTATATTTTTTTTTTTGCAAAATACAATGGGTACACTGTAAATCAGATACATAAACTATCTTTACATTAATTATCATCATCATAATACATTATCAAAGAAAATCATTAGAGGATTATTAGAAAAAGAAAATAGAAGACTATTCCTTGAATAAATGAATGTATCTGATCATGTTCTACATCATTCACAAATGATACACAATTAACTATAACACAAAAAATAACAATGCATTAACTATAGCCAAATGGAACATGATAATTAACCCACTCACGCCGGATGACGTGCTGACACGTTT
>BOPN01002662.1:50000-57500 GCA_017312705.2 Penaeus japonicus | reverse complement strand
GGTCTTACTTTCTCGTGATTCATGTTGGATGGGACTGTTTACCGGTCATGGACCACTAGTATTTTATCCCAGTATTCTCACTCTTACTCAGAGCATACTCTTTCTATTTTCCATAACCTCTTAATTATTGTCTCTGTCCTGTATGCATCCAGACTGTAGAGTATGGCCAGTGCACACTTCTGATATTCCCCAAATTATATTATACCTGCAAATGGGTGTGGTACACCCCCATTTGCGGCAGATCGTGCCTTGTTACTACATACCATAAAAGTGGTATTGATGGATTCTTCTCATCCTCTGTTGTTCACACGTGATGGACTTAATCCACAATTCCACCCCTATACCCCATAGTCTAGGCCCAGATAGGGCACTGGGTAGACTAGAGAAATAGTGGTGTAATATATGAATAAATTGCTTTGATATATGACAAATGCACCCTAGTTCTACCATATATTTCAGGGCATTTTTGTATGCAAGTTGAAAAAGGAGCGACCAATCAAACCTTATCTAGTTTTGAAGTTTTATAGTTCTTTAATTTAGGTAATTATACATAGAGCTTAGACTGGATCCTATTAGTCATCTATAGAAAAACGAAACATCCTACATTCCTCTTTACGATAGATTGCTTTTATTCAATTAACCCATTCGCGCCGGATGACGTGCTGACACATTTCATGGTTTTTGTGTCAGACGCAGGTGATGAGTTATTTGGCAAAGGCCAGTGCTCGGGGTGAGCGAGCGGACAGCCCAGGCTCGCGGCTAGTGTGCCCGAGAATCCCAAAGCGTTAGGCCTATGTGTTAGAACACCCCGGCATTATGACCATTCAAAGCTGGAATCGTTCCGGTGTGAATGGGTTAAGGGTTGAAGAACCAGATCTACTCTCTGCCCTCCCATACTATTTAAGTCCAAATTGTGGAGTATAGGGGTGGAATTACAGGTAATATTCACTATATATGAGTAGGAAAAGGTGAGAAATATCTATCGATACCATTTTCATTGTATTTCGTAACGTGGTACTATTCTTAAAATTTATCCTTTATTATGTCATAATGAATTAATATTTGTAAAACATTGGGAAGTACTCAGAATAGCACTATGTTATCAAATACCATGATATTGGTACCAATGGATTCCTCTCGCCTTATACTACTCTTACATAGTGTATATGATTTGAGATTCTCTCCTTATATGCCATAATCTGAGCCTTGATGATAGGGAAGGGTCTGAAATAAATCAAGGCAGTGAGCACAAAGTGCTCGGGAAGAAGAAAAAAAACGGTTTTGTTAGGTAAGTTGTTTGGTTTAGGTTATGTAGATGAAAAGGCCCTAAAAATATTACATGCAAAATTTCTGCCAAAAATCATGACATACATGTCGTGTGGCGGGTTTATGTTGTTTGGCACGGTGCCATCTGCATCTACAACCGATTCTGCCTATGCCGCAAATCATGCCATCCGCTGTCAATGGGTTGAGCATAATGGGTTTCACCTAACATCTAAAACCTAGATGGCACCAATTTCTTCTAGCAGCAGCAGGAGAGAGAGCCTTGAACGGCACCCATCCACAGTCTTTATCAAGCACTATGTTTATAGAGTGATGGGACATAGCAAGTTGCCTACCTCTTGCTATAAAGTACTGCAGATGAAGAATGAGAAGAGGAAGGTGACTCAAACCATGCCCAGTGTCTACAATGTGGATGGTTATATTTTTTGCATTCATTTATAAATACAAAGAGCTAAAGTTGCTCTTTGTCCTCCCATAAAACAGAAATACTTCTGTCACACTGAGTATAAAGAAAATAATGAGCTTGATATGGACCCTATACTACAATTTTAGATAACTGCATGGAGCAACATTGCTAGGTATGAATAATAATCTGCACAGATTTAAGGTAAGCCCACAATTGCAAATCAAAGCCTGTAGGTCATGTGCATCAAACAGTACTGTAGCCTTCATGCCTAGTGCTCTGACAATGGTCAATGAATCTCCAGCCTGTTTATTCTGGCAAAAGAGATCTATTATACCTTCATGTTGATTCATTTTTAAATGAGGAACTCCAAGCTTTGCCAAAATACACTAGGTTGAAGTTCTGACCTTGTCCAGAGCATGAGGATATAGGGCCGATATAAAGGGTTTGGCTCTAGGAACTATGAATAGACACTCTGTACATCTCATTGATAATGAAAAAAAATGTAGGAAAAAAGACTGCCAGTGTTTGACAGCCTGTGCATAATTGTGGAAACTACAACTGAAAGGACAGGCCTAGGTTGCTGCAATAGGGGAGAATAGCATAATAGAATTTATGGTAGTTTTTTTGGAGGTGGGGCTCACATGGAGATCTTTTGTGGTAAATTTGTGCATACAGTGTTTTTCTTTTCATTCAGTGATATGAGATGCGATTTATTTTTCGATTTTATTTCACTTTTTAGCTTTAGGATATGGCAGAATTTTCTTTGCAGGGAGAAAAAACATTCACTCCTAATAGTTACTGGCAAACACTACCTGAAACTACTTATTTTCCATAAAGCTCTTGGCACACATACCACAAAAGCTTGATCACTTAGAGGAGAAAAGTTGACTCGTTCGTCTTTTGACTGGCATACATGCATTTATAATTTTTCCATATCGTTATGAGATGCATAATCATACTTCACATATTTTCTCTTACTTTTTATTCTGGAACTATTTGGAAAATGGAATTCCTTCTTTTCAGATCTGAGCACAATGCTGAGATAAAGTGCTCAAAATATGTTCTAATTCTCATAAAGATATGCTAAATTTGGATACAGATCTCTCTATTCTAACAATAGATTCATGCTTTAACCCATTAACGACATGGCTAATTTGGCTCTAAATGGTTGAAATGCTTGGATATTCTAACACACAAGTCTAACGCCTCGGGATTCTCAGCCACACTAGCTACGGGCGAGCGCTGTACGCCTGATCACCGGAAGCGCCGGCCTTGACTAAATATCTCGTTCCCGGTGTCTGACCCAAAAACCACTAAACATGATAGCAAGTCAACTGGTGCGTATGGTTTAACCCCTTCACTACGGGCAGTAGAAACGCCCCTCATGCTGTATCCGAGCCGCTGGTGCGCGCCAAATTTTAAACGTCGCTACTGAATATGACAAGTTTTAAGGCAAAACCTCTACAAGTTTAAAGCCAAAACCTCAACATAATCATCATGTGTTATATATCAAAATATGCATAGTTAACCTCTTCCCCCATATGCATGTGACAAGTTATTTACATGGGTTGGGAGGAAGATGGAAAGAGTGACCTTGGTGGGAGGCCTCACTCAGATGACCAAAGAAAACGATTGAAATAGTATGGTAAACTAATCATAATAAGTTTTATATTTTTACATAATGTTCTATAAATAAATAATAAAATGATTGCTAGCAGGGCCCATCAGTGCCTCCCCTGGTATAAGCGAATCCCACTCTTATGTAATAATAATGAAAGTCAAGTAATATATCGTATCATATCCGACCTCTATTCTGAAAGATCTCGTACAGTATCCGGAAGAAAGAACACTCAATTCCACCAGAACTCAGCCATGACACAGTATGCGCGTCCTCGGGTTTGACGCGAGCACTGCGAGGACGCAGTATACGCGTCCTCGTGTTGAAGGGGTTAAGGATCGAACAACAAATAATGAATTAGAATGCTTTGAGTTTATAAATATTTTAGTTTGATTAACCTACAGTATGCAGTGTCTACTTGAAGTGAATAAAATTAAAACATCATTAATTCCTCTTGTCATTATGCTAGTCCAGTGGTTTTCATACTTTTTGAGCCCATGGCCCACTTTAGCATTACCAGATACTCTTAGCCCAGTGTGCTAAGGATGATGTCATTTATATGCATGTCATTACTCAATCAAGGTACCTGTGGCAACATAACATTTCCTTGGTTGGCTTATCTTATACTCTATTCTTGTGGTGAGGATAAAATGAAAAATGCTTCTAATGCAGGGATTACATAGGATTAGAAAGTACATGTGATGTTCTTTGATTTTTGTTTACAAGGGCTGATTAGTTATGCATGATGACTGATAGGCGACATTGATTAGAAAATTATATTCAATAAGGGCAATAAGGCTGACTTATGTTCTATGTTAGTATCTAAAAGAATTAGATAAGAACTTCAATTTGCCCATATAATCATAATTTGACTTCAGAATTGTGGGATAATAAAATCATGATAAAGTATGTTCAATGATTTTTTATTATTTCTACTTTTGCATTCATGAAATTAAGAACTGGATCATATTTACTGTAAATAATTAAATTGTTTTTGTATTTTTCATCTTTTTGAAATATTCTAGATAAGATGGCCTACTGATGGCCCATGGCCCATGAATACTACTGTGCTAGTAATTTGAGCATTGTCCTTTTAGGAAACATGCTTAACCTAACCTAACAGACTCTCTACAGCAATTTTATCCCTGAATTTCTTGTTCTCAGGCGCTGATGAAAATCATCAAGCACTGCCATGAAGAAGGTGCTGGCAACACAGATGTGGCTCAGGGTGTCCTGCTTGGCCTGGTCGTGGATGAGAGGCTTGAGATCACAAACTGCTTTCCCTTCCCACGCCATGCTGATGACGTCGATGAAGGTAGTCGGAGATGATTTAAGTTTTTATGACTCTTCTTTTAGTTTATAGATATTCTAGTTGATGGGTATGTAAGGAGAAAAGAAACGGTTACAGATAGGCATATTGGCAGAGGAAAACAGAAAGGGAAGAAAAGTGTGTTAGACAAAGAAATTGGGGAAATGAGATGTTAACTTGTTGCATATGGGTATATATTTGCTATTTTTTGGCAACAAGATGGACACTAGTGCCTCCTGTGAATCACTCCAGACAGGTTTTCTTTCAGAGGAAAGGAACAAACACCCCACATGTTAGGAGAGAGTGGTGCTGTCTATGTTTGTGTTAAATATATTATGGTAGTTATTTGATAATATTGATAATTTTCATCATCAGTCACTGAATATAACTATTACTCTTAGTGATTGTAAAAAACAGTAATGGAAAACACCAACAAAATTTTTATAGAGTTAGCATGGTCACATCACCTATATCCAACAGGATAAGGAAAAGAAGCAAAGTTTATGATAGGGAATAGAGCTCATATATAAGTCATTAAGAAAGGTTTATTTGATTATAAAAATGACATAGATCTGAAAAATTACCTATTTATACTTTGTTTTCCAGTTATCATTATCATCGATATTATAATTATTTTTTATTTTTTTCAGAGGATTATCAGCTGGAGATGATGAGACATCTGCGCAAAGTCAATGTAGATCATCTTAGCGTTGGCTGGTACCAGAGCACACAGCTGGGTAACTTCATCACCACACAGCTACTTGAGTCTCAGTTCTCCTACCAGACAAGCATTGAAGAGTCAGTTGTCCTCATTTATGGTATGCATCGGCCTTGAGCAATTTCTTTCCCAAGGGGGTTGACTGGGTGGTTTATTGCTTGGGATTTTTTTGTTTGTTTTTTTAGTATTTTTTAGAATTTAATCTTGTTTTGTTTCATTATTATCTTTATTATTAATTTTAGAATTTTCATATTGCAGTATTAGTTAACATATTGATTTTTACAGCTGTGACAGATATTTTTTTTTGGAAGATTTAAACTGAAATTACATAAATGCATCATGTGTTGTGGAATTATCTATTTCAATTTCATATTTCTCCAATATAAAGATTTGTTTTTGTATTTTGGAAAAAAAAACTTATAAATGTCAACTATTCTTTCAGGGTTTTTGTTTGCATTTTATTGTGCAGTCATATATAGCTATAAGCTAATGATGAGGGAGATTTTAGGTTTGATGAAGTGAAAAATGTCTAACTGACTTTAAAGGAAAGTTAGGGATTCATAAAGAGAAGCTACTTTTAAAAGATTAGTTAAAAAGACTAAGGTGTTACCACCTTCTGTTAGTTAAAGTTTTTGCTGTTTACCGCTGAAATGACTCTTGATGGTAATTCATTGAATGGAAAAATTCTGATTTCCTATACAAAATGCTTAAAATCATTTGTGTAATGGGTCCAATGGTTAACAATGTACACTAAATTTCAGACCCTATCAAGACTGCACGTGGCTTCCTCTCCATCAAGGCCTACCGTCTAACCCCAGAGGCCATTAACACTGTCCAGGAACGTGACTATACCCCTGAGGCACTGAAGAAGGGACGACTAGGTTATGAGAATCTCTTCCAGGAGATTCGATTAGTCATCAAGAACTCTCATCTTGTCAATACGCTCATGTGTGAATTATATGAGGTGAGGAACTACTGCTTCTGCTTCTTCTTTTTCTTTCTTCTTCAGTTAGTTACCATTATGAAGTAGGAATATGGCACACTATAATTTTTAGTAATTCTTGTTTTAACTTTGTGAGCTTATAGCAAAATGGCTCTCATGAGAATAATTCTACAAAAATATTATGTGTAGAGGTAATAATTGTTTATTTGCATTTTGGATAGATTTATTTATTTATTAATGTACCACTTTGAAATATAGTAGTGCCAAGTTCTTGGCTAATTCATTTGAAAGGTTTTACTTATGCCAATAGTCATATTTAAAAATATGACCTTGCACCATCCATGGCAGATGCATGGTATATTGCATGATAGTACTTTCTTGACTACACAAACTTTTCATAGACTTTTTTCAGATACATCAATTTTTCCTTGACAACCGTCACCATAAACAGAACTTTACTCTGACTAATTCTTTTGAAAGTATTTACTCATGCCAGAAGTCATATTTGAAAGTATGACCTCATACCATCCACGGCAGATGGCAAAATTAGTCTTGAGTATGTTAATTTTTATAAAGGAAAAACAGATAATGGGATCAACTTTTAAATTCTTAGATAAGATTATATTCATGTTTTTCCAAAAAGTTATTTTTTTTAAGACAATGAGGACATGGTTGTTTTTTAGTACCTTTAAAAGAAAATTCTTTTTGACCTTGAAAAGGTTTTGTGCATTTTCTGACATTGGATAATTTTTCAAATCCACCAAAAAGAAATGTCTTTCACATCTGTTAAAACTGAACCATGTGTAATTTCCTAAAAAAAAAAAAAAAAAAAAAAAAAAAAAAAAAAAAAAAAAAAAAAAAAAAAAAAAAAAAAAAACCTACCCAACCGTACAATAAGGAAAGAATACCTCAGTATATTAGAAAAAATGAGTATCCACCATGCTATTTACACCAATACCTATCTTTACCTGCCATGTCCTTTTCTTATATGACAGATGATGCCCAGCAGCGAGGGCATGCAATTCCTTGATCTGGGTACGATGTCAACTCTTGACCGCCAACTCAGGTGCCTAATGGACTATGTAGATGACCTTAGCCAAGAAGCCAACAAGTTTAACAACTTCCAGCGACAGAATGCCAAGCAGTTACAGGACAAGCACAAGTTCATGCAGAAGAGGGTAGGTGTTGAAATAGTGAAACTACAATGAGGGTGTTCCTTCTT
>BOPN01002662.1:12500-15000 GCA_017312705.2 Penaeus japonicus | reverse complement strand
TTGACCTTTTTGGTGACACTAACCTTTAAGGGACTTTGACCTTTTTAGTGACACCGACCTTTATGGGACTTTGATTTTTTGGTGACACTGACCTTTATGGTACCTTGACCTTTTTGGTTACACTGACCTTTATGGATCTCTTGACCTTTTTCAAACATGTGATATTTCTTCAGCTGGAGTGCACACTTGGTGATCACAATCTTCGTAAGATCTTCGACCTCGATGTCTGTTTGTATGTGTATGCGTGTAAGTGGGCGTGGGTGCGTGCGAGCGCGAGTTTGCCAAGATAAGACTGAAAGCTAGACCTTTGGCAACGAACACCTGTGAAGGCTGATACAATATATTTTTTTGATAGACATTGGGGCTTTCTCTTCTTTCTGAAAGGGGAGGCGAGAGACTTCTGGTTCTCACTGATAGACTCTATTGTAGTAAAAGGAGAAGCACGGATCCTCGGCTGATTTCAGTAGTGTTCTTTTTTCATCTTTATGACCCGAGAAATAACCCATATTAACCTTTTGTTCGCCTTAATAACAACCCTATCCTGAGTTTTTTAAAGATCCTTTATGGGGCTTTGACCTTTTTGGTGACACTGACCTTAATGGGACCCTGACCTTTATGGGACCTTGACTTTTTTGGTGACACTAACCTTTATGGGACCTTGACCTTTTTGGTGACACTGACCTTTATGGGACCTTGACCTTTTTTGTGACACTGACCTTTATGGGACCCTGACCTTTTTGGTGACACTGACCTTTATGGGACTTTGACATTTTTTGTGACACTGACCTTTATGGGACCCTGACCTTTTTGGTGACACTGACCTTTATGGGGCTTTGATTTTTTGGTGACACTGACCTTTATGGGACCTTGACCTTTTTGGTTACACTGACCTTTATGGGATCTTGACCTTTTTGGTGACACTAACCTTTAAGGGACTTTGACCTTTTTAGTGACACTGACCTTTATGGGACTTTGGCCTTTTTTGTGACACTGACATTTATGGGACCTTGACCTTTTTTGTGACACTGACCTTTATGGGACCTTGACCTTTTTGGTGACATTAACCTTTATGGGACCTTGACCTTTTTGGTGACACTGACCTTTATGGGACCTTGACCTTTTTTGTGACACTGACCTTTATGGGACCTTGACCTTTTTTGTGACACTGACCTTTATGGGACCTTGACCTTTTTGTGACACTGACCCTTATGGGAACTTGACCTTTATGGTGACACTGACCTTTATGGGACCTTAACCTTTTTGGTGACACTGACCTTAATGGGCCCTTGACCTTTATGGGACCTTGACCTTTTTGGTAACACTAACCTTTATGGGACCTTGACCTTTATGATGACACTGACCATTATGGAACTTTGATCTTTTTGGCAACACTGTCCTTATTGGGTTCTTGACCTTTTTTGACACTGACCTTTATGGGACTTTGACCTTTTTAGTGACACTGACCTTTATGGGACCTTGACTTTTTTGTGACACTGACCTTTATAAGACCTTGTTTCTACTTCCCTTGTTTGTACCTTTGTCATCCTGAACTGAAAGACGCCATTATTTTGCGACCCTGACTTTTTTAATAAATTGATGTTTCGTGGCCGTGACATTTTTCATGTTCTAAATCGTGACCTTGAACTTTCTGGTAACTTTCAGCCGTATTCTAAGTCCCTAACGCGCCGAGTACATGACATGAACATGTCGCGATTGGTGTTCTGAAAGCGGGTGGTCATGTCAAAAGCGTGGCAAAGTCGTTGAAAGTATTGGAACAATCGTGGCAACTTCGAGACATAGGGGTGGGCTTATCATGATAGTTACAGGGGCGAAAAAAAGAAGATATTTTTTGTGTAATCTTTATTACCAATACTTCATATGAGGCAAGCCCGTCTGTCAGCTAAGTCAGTAACCGTTAGGTGACAGTGGAAGCTCACGAGCTTGAACGGGGCTCGATCTGCCGACCACGGGGATGTGAAGTGGAGCAGCTGACACAGACGTGCCACGCTTTTGCGTTCTAGAATACCACTTTCGTGATAAGAACACGACATTGACACAATATGGACATAACACTGCCACGACACGCAGAAAATGTCCTAAAATATGGCTGCTTGACCTATGCTCTATTGGAACCTTGACATATACTTTTTTTTTTTTTTTTCTTTTTTTTTTTCAAACATGTGATATTTCTTCAGCTGGAGTGCACACTTGGTGATCACAATCTTCGTAAGATCTTCGACCTCGATGTCTGTTTGTATGTGTATGCGTGTAAGTGGGCGTGGGTGCGTGCGAGCGCGAGTTTGCCAAGATAAGACTGAAAGCTAGACCTTTGGCAACGAACACCTGTGAAGGCTGATACAATAATTTTTTTTGATAGACATTGGGGCTTTCTCTTCTTTCTGAAAGGGGAGGCGAGAGACTTTTGGTTCTCACTGATAGACTCTATTGTAGTAAAAGGAGAAACACGGATCCTCGGCTGATTTCAGTAGTGTTCTTTTTT
>BOPN01002662.1:0-5000 GCA_017312705.2 Penaeus japonicus | reverse complement strand
CCTGTTGAAGAGAAGGTACTCGATCTCATCATAAGGGTTTCGGTTTTCTCTCTTTTTTGTTGTTAGGGGTGATGTCTATGGTGTCTCTATTTGGAAATCTATTATCGCATTTATATTGGAGACAAAGAGAACGATAGATTGTTTACTTCTATTGTTTTGAATATTATTTTTACCATACTAGCTTGTTCATGTTCATTTTTTTCTCTGGTTTATTATTTTTTCAGCTAAATCCTCCTTTATTTCCAATTCTTACTACTTTGTTCTCCTTCGTTTCACTCCCCCCCCCCCACATGCTTCATTTTCTGTACTAGTCGTTCTCCTCTTCTTTCTCTCTCATTTTTACTGTTCCTTCTTCTTCCCACCCATTTTTCATTTTCTCTTGTATCTTTTCTTTTTTCTACTATTTTTCTTTTTCTTTCCCCCTTTTCTTTCTTGCTTTTTTTACTTTTTCTTGACCCTTTTTTTTCTTTCGAGCTAACTCCCTCTTCAGTCCCTTTTCCCTTCCAATTTTCTCCTTCTCCTCCTCCTCCCCATTTCCCCTTCCTTTCGTTTTATTTCTCCTCCTCTCCTTTGCTTTATTTTTTCCTTCTTCTCACCATCCTCCTCCTCTTAATCCACTCTCGTTTCCTTCAGATGATAACGACAAACCGAGCATTGCTAAAAGACCATGATTATTATGTGTTATTTTCCATTGCTTTAAAATGTTGCGTGTTTTTGTATATAACTCTTGAGGCATTGCATATTATCCTTCATCATGCCCTTTGAGCAATGGCCTTTGAGATTGGTCCAGCTGGGTATGGTGTTGTTCAGGATGGAGAAGTGAAGGGGAAGAAAGATAAAATTTGTAATTAGGTTTGTAAGTTTGTGCTTTATTCTAAGTCTTCCTCATTAGAATGGAGGAATAATGTCTTTTTATCTATCTATTCATCTATCTATCCATCCATTCACCTATCTATCTATCTATCTACCTATCTATCTATCTGTTTATCTATCTATCTATCTATCTACCTATCTATCTATCTATGTATCTCTCTATCTATCTATCTATGCATCTATATACATATTTACATAAATATATATATATATATATATATATATATATATATATATGTATATATATACATATATATATACATACATACATACATATATATATATATATATATATATATATATATATATATATATATATATATATATATATATATATATATATACAGATAAATACACTTCGTAACCGAAACACACGTGACTGTTATCAATATTGAGGCTAACTTGGTGGTTAGCTTTAATGACACATATCTTGAAAACGGCCCTACCCTTTGCTATTCAGATTAATCAAAGTAAACCATAAAGATATATTTGACATCAGGAGAATGTAAAGAAATCCCTGTGTCATTGTGTAATTCCATTGCATTCACCCGACGGATTTCATTATATTTTTTTCCAGGCTTGGATATAAGTTGTAGTGACAGGTCCGTAACACCTGCTGTGTGGAAGAAACTATACGTACAATTTGAGGTGGTGAACATTTCATGATTTGATTTGACTTATTTGATAGATTAGATTGATAAACATTTGATAAGATAAGCGACCAATTGTATATTATATATTCCAGATCTACAGCAACCTCTCAGGGCGCTTAGCATGGGATATAATAATAATCTAAGCAGCTATTTCGTATCATTTGATGTGTCAGAAGATGTACCTGGATTGCATCCTAGATTCGAAATGTAATATCATGTTATTAACAATTAAGGCAGAAAATACTCACCCAACACGCCTTGATGTTGGATGAATAGGTGAAAGGCTGTGATACTATATTTTCTCTTCCGATGTACCAGAAGATGCGATTATGTTATATCCTATATGTATGATGCAATAGTGCTATACAATGTTATTAGAAAATACAGTCATGCTGTACCTTAGGCTGATAAGGTGGTCTTGTATTGTACTGTCATTGTACAGTGAATCATAGCTGGTCGACACCTGTGCAGTTAAACACGGTTGTAAAAACTATACTAAACTAACTCAATTTCACCGTACGTGACCTATCCTAAATTTATTATCTTATTGTATAAGAATTTATCTATATACTTTTTTGATAGGGTTCTGATGATACGCAACATCACACCATACCAATAAATCCATAACTAGACTGATAGCAATTATAATGTCTTTATCTTTTTTTCATATACGTATTTATTACGTCTGCATACTTTTTTACCACTGGACTTCAGAGATCTCACTGTATTTTATTTCTCATTGAGAGGGCAGTTGTCTTTTTAACTGGATAGTTTCTGTGAAGATAGCATGGAAGGTTGGTAGACTGTAGAAGAGAATTCAACTACGAGTTCATTTCTTTTTTTAGGCATACGAAAGAACCCCCGAGACAGGAAGGATTTTATTTATAATCATTCATTTATTTTTTTTTTTTAGAAATACGTCAGTAACTCCAAGATAGGAACAATTTAATTAATCTTTCTATTCTTGACTCCAAGATAGGAAGAATTCTCTCTATAATTATTCATTGCTTTTTAGACAATCGTTAAGACCTCGAAGATATTAAGAATTCTATATATCTTTTTATCCATTTGCTTATTGGTTTTAGATTTCGTTCGTAGGAAAATTCAAACGAGGAAAAGCCTTTGGAATAACAAAGACCAAGATATGAAACATCTTATCCAGAGTTCGAGGGAATAGTTTGTCTAGTTGTGAAAGGATACTAACCATATTAATCTATTTGCTATTGTCATTCAACATGAAAATATCTATTTACCATGAAAGCGCAATATATATATATATATATATATATATATATATATATATATATATATATATATATATATATATATATATGATAGAAAAAAATGTTCAGAGGCACCAGAATGAACAAAGAACCACGAAAGGCAATCAACAAATTTGCAAAGAAAACATAAAAGTCATGTCTGTCACATTATGATTTAAGGAATATAAGTGTCGCTGTCAATAAAGTGCAAAGGGATAGGAAGAGAAAAAAAGAACAGGATGATAGAGAAAAGTCATCAAGCAATGAAGGGAAGAGAGAGAGAGAGAGAGAGAGAGAGAGAGAGAGAGAGAGAGAGAGAGAGAGAGAGAGAGAGAGAGAGAGAGAGAGAGAGAGAGAGAGAGAGAGAGAGAGAGAGAGAGAGAGAGAGAGAGACAGATAGATAGATAGATAGATAGATAGATAGATAGAGAGAGAGAGAGAGCGAGAGCAAGTACACAACCTCATCTTATTTCCACATTGGAGAGAAACAAAACATCCGGTCGACATCTTATATTCTAGACACATATACTTACATTTTTAGATCTTTAGACTTACATTTATATTTATAACCATCATGAATAATGTGGATAGCACAAAAATATACGGATTCATAAAAGATACATATAAATCTCTCTCTCTCCTTTCCTACCTCCCTTCCTCCCTCACCCCCCTCTCTCTCTCTTATTTTTCTTTTTTCTTGTCATGTGAGTTCTTTTAAGAAGCGTTTCTGGATAAGGAATCCCTTAAGGAATCCAATTTTCTTTCTCGTTGACCAAAACGGGTTTGAATTCGTGGGTTTTTAGCAACTTTGATAGGGAGGAGGAGGGGAGGGAGATGGGGGAAGGTGGGGTGGGGAGGAGGGGTGAGGTGGGAGGGGAAGGAGGAAGGTGGGGAAGGGAAGGAGGAAGGTGGGGAAGGGAGGAGGGGGAGGGGGAGGGGGAGGTGGGGAAGGGAAGGAGGAAGGTAGGGAGGGAGAAGGGTAGGGTAGGTGGGGTAGGGAGGAGAGGGGAAGTGGGGAGGGGAGGAAGGGGAGGGGAAGGAGGAAAGTGGAGAGGGTAAATAGGAAGGTGGGGAAGGGAGGAAGGGGAGGGGAAGGAGGAAAGTATATGCACACACACACACACACACACACACACACACACACACACATACACACACAGACATACATACACACAAACACACACACACACACACACACAAATTGACAAATGATGTTATGATAAGATAAACCAAAATACATCTGAATACATGACCGTGTATGTGCGTGTCCGCTTGTGCCCCCCCCCCCCCCCTCCTTCCTATCGTGAGTGAATGAATTATTTCTCATGTGGAACCGCCATGCACGAATAAGCGTCATGCAGCGGTTACCAGGCGCGCATGATGTTGCCTTTCATTGGTGAATTATAAACATGTGCTTGAATATATATACGCACGTAGACTTATGTAAGCGTACACGGAAGTACTGCATTTACATACACTTATTCATACTGTACACATACGGTTTATGTACAATCATACTTCCTGTATACATGTTCACACACACACACACAAACAAACACACACAGAGACAAACACACAAACACACACATATATATATATATATGATATACGTAAAAGTTATACATAAGGTCGAGTATATTGAATAGAAAATATTTCCTGCCCACAATCCATCGTTCAACAGTATCATCCTTTCTTCGTTTCTTCTCCCTCCTCCTAATCCTTTTCACAAACAACAACCGATTCCAGTGGCTGTCGTCTATGAAATATCTTTACGTCTGAAGCAGATATAAGCTATAGTAACTCTCTTTGAATATTGAAAAAAACTTCTCTTTGAAAGGAACACCTCTTCTATCAGTGTCTGGTAACGGTACGCCTGTGTTATTCATCCCTAGGCCTTAATCCCTAATCCCTAATCTCTAATCCTTAATCCTCTGGCGCTGTAGGTTGCACATTCGATGGCGAAAACTATGCTGACGGCGAGTTCCTAGATAACCAGTGCCTTCGCTTACGCTGTGATAGTGACGAGTGGCACTCTACAGGAGGCATCGATCCTGATTGTAAGATTCATATCCATGGTCCTTTAAAAGCCACGCACACAAACACACACACACAATCAAACACACACACATATACGAGTATGTATGTATACACACACACACACACACACACACACACACACACACACACACACACACACACACACACACACACA
>BOPN01002661.1:165084-167584 GCA_017312705.2 Penaeus japonicus | reverse complement strand
TTCCCAGTTTGGCTGAGCCTTGTCAAGTATTCCTCTCCATTCATTTTAAAGTTTATTTTACTGGAATTGAATCTTTTCTTTTATGACTCTCAGTAAATTTTAATTTTGTTTATTACTTAGGTGTTTTACATACTGTATCACTTTTATATGCGTTTTTATGGTGATATCGTGCTTTTACTTCTGATTTTACTGTATTAGTGTTCTTACCTCTGCTTTTCCCATTCGACTTTTAAATCGTTTATTTTACGATTTCAGTAAGTTTTAGTATTTCTTGTAACTAATACTTACCTCTCACTTTGCTACTTCATTGTTTTCCTTCTTTTACTATTTTTTATCTATGCTTTTAATATTTCATTGTTTTGTTTCTCTGTTTACGATTTCAGTTCTAATGCTACTACTGCTACAGCTGCTGCTACTTCTGCTACTACTAATTTAACTACTACTACTATCACAAGTGCTACCACCATTCTGTTTTTGCCATAAAGACTCTAGATATTTGTAAGGCACTGCCTATTGAATAGTATCCATGGGGAGCACAGTCAACTTCGAACGGAATTCTGGAAGTCTAGCCACAGGTTTCTTTCAGCTTCCAGTATTTCTTTTTTTTTTCGTTGCATGAGGAATGAATGGGACCCATTTTTCTTTGCACCAGGTCCCTAAGCCTCTTCCGCCTCACGGGAATACTCCGGACTCCTCTCTACAGATTCCATCCGGCCTTAAGCTAGGTGTGAACCATACAATATATATATATATATTTCTTTCTTTCTATGATGAACAACATTCACATGAATTAATATTTGGAGATAATATGTAATTGGAAATAGAATATTTGGTTCATAGGAAAATCAAAGAGGCAGAAGTTGTTTGAAAAATAATATAATATGAAATCATATAATAGAGTGATCTGTGACCATAGACTAATGATGATGACAAGGGAAACAATTGTAGTAATAAAACTAATCAAGAAAGCCCATCTTATAAAAGAAATTGCCGAATACATATGTATACCATTTTTATGAAAGGTAGTTAATATAGTGATTTCACAATGTCTTTTGAATGGATCCTAGATACATATACGGATCTAGTGCACCACTTAAGCCTAATAATCGGGTTTGTGGGCAGTGGCTAATCATCCTTAAATTTGTGTCAATCCGACATCCCTTCTTTACATGATCCCGTTGACAAACAAATTAATAACCTATAAGTGAATTGACAGAGCTGAAAACATTAGCTCCTCTCTTCGGCGGAGATAATAATATATACCGTGTTACATAACCATCATGTTTCTACATGTAAAAGTTTTGCGATTAAAACAACAGTATTGAAGGTCAGCTCAAATTTTCACATGCAAGCGAGCAGGTTAGGTTGCTTTCTTTCAGGAAAGTAACCAAAAGATATTATGGAGGTCCTTCAAACCTTCACATAGACCACATTTAGTGTCTAGCGGTGGAGATGAACCTTATATAAGCGTCCATCAGAATGATAATTCCTTTTATTTTCTTTTTCTTTAACAAGAGAGCAGTCAGCTCCCCAGCTAGATTATAATGTGCTCAAAGTTACGTTATATTTTTATTGGGATCATGTACAACGACTTTTGTTCTGTGTTGTATTTCACAGATTCACCCTAATATATAGTTTTCATGAACGAGTCTTTTCTTATGCACTAATTGCATAATTGCACTCTTTTGTTACAGAGATATATTATTTGTGTCACTAATACCTACTCGCTTAATTAGGGACATATATTTCATCTTATCTTATCTGTACTAATATTTTACATAACAGCTTCCTGGGTCATACAGTGACTAATGAACCGTATAGTGATCCTATGTACAAGTCAATAATTGAATATAATGTTTTGTGAATAGTAGCTGCTAGGTAGCGCAGTTGTTAGCGTGCTGCCCTCCCATCCCCGTGGTCGACAGATCAAGCCCCGCCCAAGCTCGTTTGTTTCCACTGTTGCCTGGTGGTCAACGCCGTGCCTGGGCAATAAGGTGGGTAAGGACCAAGCTCAGGTCGAGTCAACACACACTCGTTGGCACATTCTCTCACGAGTCAGCACACGCTTACACAAGCAAACTGACCTAAATGCATATAAGCCCAGCGGTGCATCTGCTCCGCAAACCTTGCTTATCTTTATTCTTTGTGAATAGTGCAATTTGAAGCCAATCATAAACAATATCATATGATATGTGAACAGTGCTGAGAACAGAACATTGTTTATTGGTAAATGAACAGTGGCAAGTACTTTTGGACAATTAAAAGAGAAGGTTAAAGATGTTTTTTGGCCGCTTTCCAGGTGCATGGTTTGTGGTATGCTATATGGCAAAAAAAAAAAAAAAAAAAAAAAAAAAAAAAAAAAGAGGGACTTCGTAGGGATTTACAGCCGTCCAGCCACCTGAGTTCCCGAGACCGCTCTCCAGCAGCATGTTTATCCATGTCTGATGATCAGCTTTCCATTGTTGTGGGCTATGCAGTCCCAGGAGTAAATGAAATGCTT